>JBAMIH010000025.1:810874-813374 GCA_038501795.1 Pseudopleuronectes americanus | reverse complement strand
CCCGGAGTCGAGAAGGTTCCTGTGGAACATTACTGTTATTACAGCTTCATCTCAGCCAACACTTTCCACCGGATGCAGATGTGTCTGTGCTGCAGGCAGCGAACGCACAACTTGGCTGCACTGCGTCTGCGCATCAAACGTCCCTCATGGTTTTAAACCAGAACACACAGTGCGTCTGACGGGGTTCCAGGGTTAGGGTTAGGGTTAGGGTTAGGGTAGATGTCCGTCTCCGTTTCCTTTGGTTTGATTTCACCTCAGCAGCTTGAGTCCGAATCAGTCGAGCACAAACGGTGAAGTGCGATCAGCTGATGAGACGAGAGGTTGAAGTCTGCAGGGATCAGCTGCTTCCACGTGGGGACCTCGTCCAATCAGCTGCTTCCATGTGGTGACACGTCTAAACAGCTGCTTCGATTCAGAATCAACTTCAACCAGATTTAAAATAAAATTCAAACAAACATAATCAAAGTCAATGTGGATTTAAAAAAACATTTCTGACCCACTATATTAGAAATAAAACAAGTTCCCTGATGAAAACAAACTCTTATTTTGAATCCTGTGAACTTCATGATAATACGATTAAATATTCTTGCTTCGTCATGTGACTGTTGAGGTCACGTGACAGGGTGGGAGGGGCCGGGCTCGAGCCGCTGTCATCCGGCTTCAGCTGATCCACAGACTGTCTCTACTCTCTATCAAATCACCAGAGTTTGGATTTGATTGATTGTGTTATGATCCGCTGCAGCCAATGAGGACGAAGCTTTAGGTTTATTAAAGAGTCGCCACGGTAACGACACCGCGACGCCCAAAGTTTAAGAAAAGAAACAAACAATGAAATTCTGGATTCATTGATAACAACTCAGCAGCAGGTTTTCTGCACCGACTCATCATGGTTCAGGTGAGAGGTGGAGGAGCCGGGGGGGCAGACACACACAGGAAGTGACCTGTTACCTCTGCTGCAGAGGTCATGTGATCATGTTTACATCACCTGACACGTCATCAGCTCTGATCACCACGAACTCTCTTCACATCAACATCTGTGTCTTCATCGTGTGTGTCTAACATGCACCTCCTGCTGTGGAGGAGGAGGTGCAGGAGGAGGAGCTGGAGGGGGGGGGGGAGAGGGGTGGGTCGGGGGGGGGTTGTGAGTAGTCGGAGGAGGGGTGTGCGTGGGGGAGGTGAGGAGGGGGGGGCAAGAGGGGGAGTGTTGGTGGGGGGGTAAGGGAGAGAGAGGTGGAGTGGGGGGGGGGGGGGGGGGAGGTTGGAGGAGGGAAGGAGCGGGGGGAGGGGAGGGGGGAAGGTGGATGTGGGGGTAGATGTAGGTAGTGGGGGGGTGCGAGGGTGCGTATCCTCCGTGTTGGCGCCTAGTTTTCTGGGACTTTCCCTTCTCCAGTCTTCTTTTTTCTCTTTTCCCTCTCTTCTTTTCCTGTTTCTTTTCTTTCTTTTCCTTCTTTTTCTTTCTCCCTTGGTGTTTCTCTCTCTTTTTTTTTCTTCTTTTCCGCTGTCTTCTTCTTTTTTCTGTTTATCTTTTTGTTTCTGTCTTTTTCTGTTGTTTTTTTTCTCCTTCTCCTTCATTTTCTCCTTCCTTGCCTCTAACTCCTTCTTTCCATGTCCTTCTTGTCTCTTTTCTCTTCAGACCTATTTTTTCTCTTTGTTGCCTCCCTATCTCTTTTTTTTTCTTTCTTTTTTCCTTCCTTTTTTCTGTTTCTTCTTTTTTCTTCTCTTTTTGTTTTTTGTTTTTTTTTTTCTTGTTTTTTTTTCTTCTTTTTTTCTTTGTTCTTTGTTTTTTTGTGTTTCTGTTTTCTTTATTTTTTTTTTTTTTTTCTCTGTTTTTTGTCTTATTTTTTTTTTTTGTGTTTTTTTTTCTTTTTTTATTTTCCTTATTTTAGTTTTTTTTCTTTTTTTGTTTTTTTTTGTTTTTTTTTGTTTTTTTTGTTTTTTCTGTTTTTTGTGTTTTGTGTTTTTTTTTGTGTTCTTTTTTTATCTTTTTTGTTTTTTTGTGTATGTGTGTTTTTTTTTGTGTGTGTGTTTTTTTGTTTTTGTTTTTTTTTGTTTTTCTTTTTTTTTATTTTTTTTGTGTTTGTGTGTTTTCTGTTTTTTGTTTTTTTGTTTTTGTTTTTTTTCTGTTATGTTTCTTTTTCGTCTGTTTTTCTGTGTTTTGTTTGTTTTTGTATGTTTTGTCTTTTTGTGTTGGCTTGCTCTCTCTCTTGTATTATTGTTTATGTATTTTTTCTTTATGTTTTTTTCTCTTTATTCTTGTGTTGTGTTTGTTTTTTGTTTTGTTTGTGTGTTTTTTCTTACTTTTTTTGTGTTTTTGTGTTTGTTTGTTTTTTTATTGTGTGTTTTCGTTGTTTTTGTTTTGTTTTGTTTGTAGTTTGTTTTTTCGTTTTTGTTTTGTTTTGTCTATTGTTTGGTTGTGTCATATCGGATTGGTTGGGGTCGTGCTGTGGTGCTGACACTGGGAGTTCATCACTGCTATGTTGGGTATGATGGAGGAGGAGAA
>JBAMIH010000025.1:782406-810674 GCA_038501795.1 Pseudopleuronectes americanus | reverse complement strand
GTGTGTGGGGGGGAGGGTTGCAGTGTGTGGGCTTGGGAGGGTGGGGGCAGTATCTGGGGCGTTGTTTCGAGTCTAGTGGTCAGCTGTGTGTGTAGCGGATGTGGTTGTGGGGTGGGGGGGGGGGGGTTTTTGACGCTGTGGTAGATATGAAGGAGGTAGGACATAGTGCTATCTTGGGGTGGGTGGTGGAGTTGATGGGAGTTGTGGATAGGGAGTATTTAGTGTGGTGTCTGGGGGGAGCAGTATTACGGGCGTCGACGCGGTATAGCGTGGGGTGGTGTGGGTGCTTTTGTTGGGAGGGGGTGTGGTCAGTAATTTTGAGTGTGTGGTAGTTGGCTGGGTGTTGGAGAGAGGGGGGTGGTGGTGGGTGGTGGATGGGATAAGATGGGGCGGGTGGAGAGGTGGTGTGATGTAAGGTTGTGGGGGTATGTTAGCTGAGTAGGTGGTGGGTGATGTGGTGACGGGGGGTGTTGTGAGGGTCAGTAACCGTCCGAGGACGGTGTGGGCTGGGTGGGGGCTGTTGTGGCTCGGGGAGAGGGGGGGAGTTGGGCTGCATGGGGTTGAGTAAGGTGGGTAGCTTGGTGGCTGGTAGTTGACGTTGCTGGAGGGCTGTGATGAGAATGGTGGTGTACTACTGTCTGGAGGCGGGCTTGGGGTGGGGTTAGATGTGGTTGGGTGTAAGTGAGCGTGCTAGGGTGGTAGGGGGTGTGAGGTGATGGGGTGCTTGCTGGGCGGCTTGGAGAGTGGGGCTGAGGGATGTAGGGTGGATTCGGTATGGGGTATGGGGGGGTAGTGACGAGTAGATTGGGGGGGGTTGGGAGGTGACTGAGGTGGGGGGGTGGTCGTGGAGTAGTGGGTTTGGCAGCTGGTTTGTGGGGTTGTCGATGTTGATTGATTGAGCTGTGGTGAAGTTGTCGGGTGGCGTTGGTGCGGTATGAATGGGTGGTAGTTAGGTGGGTCACTGTGGGGTGTTGGTACGTGGAGTGGTGGTGGGGTGATTTGCGGTAGGTAGTTTGGAATTTGTAGGGGAGGGGTGGTTTGGGTAGGGCGTGTGGGCTGAGGTTCGTGATTGTTTTGGCGTGTGAATTTTTTGGGGCGTGGCGGGGGTTAGTAGGCTTCTGAGGCGGTTGGGCCGACGCGGGGAGATGTAGTGTGCTAGTGGGGGGTGTGACTGCATTGGGTGTCCGTGTATGTGGTATGGCTGGGGGTGTGTTTTGGGTGTTCCAGGTGTTGGGGTGGTTGGAGTAGGTGGTGTGGTAGTAGTAGGTGTGAAAAAAGTGGGGTGAGGAGTGGGGTGGTGGGGGTTGGTTGATGGGTGGTAGGGCGTGACAGGATTGGGCGGGGTGAAGTAAGAGTCGTGATGGTGAGACGTGGGAGGATGTGTTGTGGGTGGTCAAGGTGGGTTCACGTGGGGGGTCGGCTACGTTTGGCGGTGGGTCGGGGATTTTTGGGACTGTGTTGTGTGGGTTGTGCGGGGGTGATGGTTGAGAGGGGAGGTTGCGCACCATAAGGGGTGAAGGAGTGGTGAGTGTATGGTTGGGGTGTGTGGGATTGTGATCTGTTGTGGGTGGGTGTGGGTAGGTGTGCGATTGTGTGTTGTGAGCGTGTATGGGGTGCGGAGATAGTGATGGGACGGGTTTGGGTGGAGTGACGGTTGCTTCGGGAGGGTGTGGGGGGAGGCGGTGTGTTGCGAGATTGGGGTTGTTGGTGGGAGGGTTCGTGTGGGGGTGGATTGTAGGCGGGGTGGGGGGGGGGTGTTTTGGCATGGTGTTAAAGAGTGGGGTTGGGGGTGGGTGGTTGTGAGTTGTGTGGGGGGTCTTGAGTGCTTGGTTGGGTATTGCGTTGGTTGGGGTGAATCGGTGCTGTCGTGGTATAGAGTACGTTGTTGGGGGTAGTGGTTGTGAGATTGGCGTGGTTGTTTGGTGGCGTATTGGGCGGGATGGATGGTGAGGGAGGATTGGCGCTGAGGGTGATATGGATGGGTGTTGGGGTTTGTGGGTCTAGCGGTGGTGTGATGGGGCGGTAATTGAGTTGTGGGGGCATGAGGGTGGGGGTCTAGGAGAGGTTCAGGTCTGTGAGTTTCTGTTGGAATGGGGTGGATATGTTTGGAATTTGGGGGGGTGTTGGTGGGTGGTCTTGCGGTGCGTGGAGGGGATGGAGCTGGTCGTTGATGTTTGGGGATTGGTATGGCGGGTTGTGGGAGTGGCGTGGGTTGGTTGTGTGGGGGGGTGTGGGGTTTAGGTAAGAGGTGTTGTGTGTGGGGTCGTTTCAGTTTGTGGGTGTTGGTGGCGTGCTTAGGTGTAGGGTTTGTGGTTGTGGAGCTGGGTAAGGTCGGGTGCATGGTGGTGAGGTAGTGGTGTGTTTGGGTTGTGTGGGTTTAGTTAATGGGGGGTAGGGTTGGGGATGGCAGTTTTGGGTGATGCGTATTGGTGTTGGGGTAGGCGTGAGGAGTGGTGTGGCGTATCGGGGAGCAGGGTTGTTGAGGTGTAGGATTACGTGGGGGTGGGGGTTGTGGGGGAGCGGTGGTTGTTGTGTGGCGAGGTCGAGGAATGAATTGGTGTGGTTATAAGGGTTGAGTTGTGTGGGGTGGTTGGGGTGTGGGCTTGGAGAGGGGTGGGTTGTGGGGTATGGCGACAGGGTGTTTTGGTGTGCGTGGGAGGTGGGGTGGTGAAGTGTTGGTGTTCGGGTCGGGTGGATGTGCGCGTGATGTGTGGTGAGATTGGGAGTTGTTGGGGTGAGGGGGAGGGGATTAGTGGTGGTGTATCGGATGGGTGTGAGGTGTTTAGTCTTGTGAGTGTAGGGGGTGGTGGGTGAGGGGTTGAGATGGGTCGGGGGGTGTGGTTGTGCTTTAGTTGTTCTAGTGTGGTGGCGGTGCAGAGGTGTTGGTTGGAGGGGGTGGGGGGTGAAGTCGTGTAAGGGTTTTGATGTGGTGAGGTAGTTGTAGTGGTGGAGGAGCCTGATGCTGTGTATGGGATTGTGTGAGGTAAGGGTTTGCCGGTTGATGTGGTTGTGTGGTTGTGGCTAGGGGTGGCCCGGTGATTCAGTATTTGTGTGGGGGGAGTTGTAAGTTTAGTGGTATGGTGTGTGTGTTGGTGGGTGGTAGTGCTGGGTAGGTTTGTGCCGGTCGGGGCGGTGGAAGTGTGTCGTGGCTGGTTGAGTAGGTGGGGTTTGAAGTAAAATGGTGGTTGTGGCGGTGGTTGATAGTTGAGGAGGAGGTGGGGTTGGGGTATGTGTGAGTGGGGGCTGTGGGGGGTGGGTTGTTGTAGTGTAAAGGATGGGTGGGGTTCGTGGGAGGTGGGTCTTCTCTATTGGGGGGAGGGTTGATTGGTTTGCAGGTTGGGGGCGTGTAGTGCAGGGTGTAGTGGATAGGGAGTTGAAGGGGGGGGGTATGGGGGGGGGTTGGTGGGGTGTTTTTGTGGTGGTTGCAAAGTGATTGGGGTCGTAATGGTGGTGGAAATGTGGTTGGTGGGTGGTGGGGTTGGTGTTAAGTATCGGTGGGAGGGTTGGTAGGGTGTGGGTTGGCATTGGGCTAGGGGGTGTGTAGGTCGGGAGTGCCTGGTGGGTTCGGCGTGTAGTGACGATGTGTTGGGGGAGTGGTGGCGTGCTTGGGGTATGCTGGTGGTTGAGTCGTAGTCAGTGGGTCGGGGTTGCGAGGTGTTTGTGCGATGTGTAAAAGGTTGAGGATGTTGGAGGTGCCGTTGGGTGGTTAGGTGATGTGTGGGTGGTGGGGGGGTGTATGAGTGTCTTGGGGTGGGGTGTGTGGTCATCGAGGCGTGGGTGTGGTTGGGGGTAAGTGGGTGTGTGTGCTGGTGTTGCGTTGATTTTGCTTGAGATACTGCGTGGGTGCGTTGGGTCTTCGAAGGGGTAGTGGTGTTGGGTGGCTGGGCCGCTGGGGTTGGAGGTGGTGGTAGGGAAAGGGTGTTGGTGGTTTAGGAGGGGGGGTGATAGTGGTGGGTGTTGCGATGGTAGAAAGTGGGTGTTGTGTATAGTAGCTTTTGTGCGTGGTGGGGTGTGTTTGGAGTGTGGATTGTTCGCGTGGTAGGAGGGGGGGGGTGTGGTGGTGGTGGGCGAGGGCGGGTTAGGGGAGTTGTGGGAGGGGGGAGCGTGTGAGCTTCTGGGGCGGTTAAGACGAAGCGATGGGGGTTGTGGGGGTGTTGGAGTGGGTGAGTGGTTGGGATGGGGGTGTGTAGGGGGTTCGTCCGGGTGGGCAGTCGTTGTGCTAGTGGGTCGAGAACGGTTGGCGTGAGTTTGTTGTTGGTTGGTTTAGTGGGGGGTTTCGGCGGGTGGTGTGGTTAGCTGTGTGTGAGGGGATGGCGGGCGGCCATGTTGTCGTGTCACGAGGTGTAGGGGGGGTGTTTTGGGGCTGTGACGGTTGGAGGGGTGTGAGGAGTTTAGGGGGGGTGGTGTGTAGAGTTGCGAGGTGGGAATATGTTTGTGCGCGTAGGGGGGGAGGCTTTGATTGCGTGTGTCAGGGTAGAAGGGTGTAGGTCTGGAGAAAGTGTGTGAGGGATGGTGATTGTGTAGTTGTGGGTGTGGATGAGCTTGGGAGTGCGGCGGCTTTAGTTAGGGTTTGAGGTGGTGGGTGGTGATGGGAGGTGGTGTTGTGTTGTGTTGTGAGTGTGTTAGGGGGTATTTGGGGGGGGTTGTGTTGATTAGGTGGTTGAGTTGAGGCGGTGTTTTGGTTGTCGAGGTTGGGAGCTTAGCGTGACGTTATTGAAGCGGGAGTTGAGATTTGATGGGGGGGTCGGGTGGTTGTGTGTTGGGGTGGGTTTGCGTTCTTAGGGGGTTCTGGAAGTGCTTGGTTTGTTTGGTGGGATGGTTTGTGATGTGAGTGGCGCGGCGTCGGCTTCAGGGATTGGGTTTGTGTGTTGGGTAAGTTAGTGGTGGGTGTGTTGGGGGGGAGTGTGGGGTGGTGATGAATAGGGTAAAGCGGCTTGGTGTGGGTTTTGATTCTTGTCGGGTGATAGTGTGGGTGTGAGATGGTGCTCGGGGGTGGTGGGTGTGTGTCTGTGATGGGTTCAGATTGTTGGGGGTGTGTTGGTTGTGTTTTTGTTGGAGGTATTGCTTTTTAAGTCTGTTTTTTGGTGTTTGGCCGGTGGGTATATGAGGGTGGGGTGTGGTGGTGTATATGTTGTTAGAGTATTATGTGGGGAGTGTTGTACGTGGTGTGAATGGGAGGTGCGCTAAGGGTGGGTGTAGGTCGTGGTTGTTGGAGTGGGTTGATTGCTGGGAGCATTCGTAGGTTGGAGTTGTTTTTGGGATCTTGTGTGGTGTTCGTGAAGGGGGGGCTTGGCAGGTGAGGCGGGGTAGTTGGTATGGCGTCTCAAGTCTGGAGTTGGTGGGGGTGGGTGCGGTGGCTGTCGGAGGTCGTGCGTATCACGTGGGGAGGTTGGGTGGAGTTGGAGTCGTGAGTCTTGGAGGTGGGGGTTGCAGCGAGGCTGGCGGTGTTTTTAAGGTTAATGAAGTGTGGGTACGGGTGTGCAGGATGGGGGACGTTTGGGTGATGGGGAGTGAATGGGTTATTAGTATCGCGGATTGGTGTGTTCGTGGTGGTGTGAGGTAGCGTTGTACGGTTGGGAGGTAGGGGGTAGGGGGTTTGGGATTGTTGGTGATTGTTGGGGCGGGGTGGTTGGTTCTTTGTGGGTGTGGGGCTGGTGGTATGTCCGGTGTATTGGTGAGAGTTGTTGAGTGTGGGTTTTGGGGCGATGTTCGATAGGTGATGGATTGGGTCGTGGGGTGTGGTCGTGGGTGGGGTGTTACATTTGTAGGTGGACGGAAGTGCGGCGATCTAGTGGGTGGGGGATAGGGTGGTAGTGGTGTTGGTTGTGGAGAGGGTGTGAGTAGAGTGTGGGTCTGGTGGGGGCGCTTGTGTGGCGCTGTTTGGTTGTGCTGGTGGGTGGGGCGTCTACGTGGTTGGACTGGGAGCCGGGATGGTGGGTCCTCTGGACTATGTGGGTGGGTGTGAGGGGTCGGTGGGGTGGGGTCGGGTTAGGTGTAGGTGGGGGAGGTTGTGTTGGTGATGTTGGTGCGAGTGTGGGGGGTGTGTGGTTGGGGTTGGGGTGTGAGAGTGGTGGGATGTTGGTCTAGTGGTGGTTGGGGGGGGGATGTTGAGGTGAGGAAGTGTTTTGGGGGCGTATAGGATGGATGGTGGTTCTTGTCTGTGGGAGGTAGGAGGTTGTTTTGGATGGTGGGGAGGTGGTGTGTTGTTGGTCGTAGTTTTGGGAGCTTGTGGAGTGGGGGGTGAGATGGATATGTGGTTTGGTGTCGCGCGGCGTGGGGTGTGGCTGCGGTGGAGTGGAGGAGGGGGTGTGTGGGACGTTGGGTGGGATGGTGGCGTGGTGGTTTGTTGGGTGGGAGGTTTGGGGTGGTGGTGAGGGTGAGGTCTGTGCGGTTGTGTTCTGGATGGTAGAATAGATTTTGTGGGGTAGGTTGTTGTGGGGGCGGGGGTACGTTGTGGGTGGGCGTGTAGTGGGTTGTTGACGGTCGAGTGGTTGTGGCGATGGTTGGTGTGTTAGCCTTGACGGGCTCTGCTTTTGTTGGGTGTGTTGTGTGTGTGTGGGAATTGGGTGGGGGTTGTTTCGGGATGGTGGGTGAGTTAAGTGAGGTGGGATTGGACGGGGTGGAACGGGATGAGTGGTGGGGATTGGTGGGGGGGGTGGTGTTGTAGGCGGTTAGCTGGTGTAGGGTGGGGTTAGTTGGGTGGGAAGTGATAGAGGGTGGTGGTGATTGGGGTGGGTGTAGGTTGTTTTTACGGGAAGGTAGGTTGTTGTGCGTGAGGGTGTATTCTGGGATGTCGGAGTGTTATCGTGGGTAGGTTAGGGTGTGCTAGGGGGTTGGGGGCCTGGGGTGGGGCTGGCGTGTTGTGTGGGGTGGGGGAGTGGTTTGAGGGCGGTGTGGTAGTTGTTTGGGTCGGTTAGGGAAGGGTTGGGGGGGGGGGTGGTAGATGGGGGGAAATCAGTGAGGGTGTGTTGGCGTGCTGTGGTGGGCGTGCTGGGGTTCGGTGTGGCGTCGGGGGCGAGCTTGCGTGAGTTTTTGGCGATCGTAGGGGTTGGCGGTTTGTGTAGTGGTGGCTAAGCGGACAGGCTAGGGCGGTTTGGGTTGGTTGGGGTTTGGGTTTGGTGGGGGGGGGTGGTCGGGGTAGGGAGGTTTGGTGTGGGGTGGGGGTGGGGAGTGGGGATGTTAGGGTGGGGTGTGTTGGGTGTGGTTGTTAAGGGTCGTGTGGGTTGAGTGCGTTTGGCAGGTGTGTTTTGGTCGGCGTGAGGTGTTGGTGGGGTATTACGGAGCTCGGTAGGTGCGGTGGTTGGTATGTGTTGGGGGGGGGGAGTGGGTTTGGTGGGGGGTTGCTGGCGTGTGTGGCTGCGATGGTGTTTGGCGGTCGGGGGGGGGTGTGTTTGGTTGTGTGGTTGTTGGCTTGAGATGTGGTGAGGGAAGGAGGGGAGATGTCTGGTGGGGGGAGTGAATGTGTGTGGCGGGTGTATGTTGGGGGTTGTTTGATATGGGATAGTGTGTTGTGTGTGTTTCTAGAGTATTGGAGTGTGGTTGACGACGTTAGATGGGAGTGGTTTGGGGTTGGGGGGTGCGTGCATAGTGTGTATGTGGGGGTGGATGTGGTGGGGGATATGTTTGTAGTGGCGGAAGGTGGGAGTGGCGCGGGAGGGGTTTTTAGTTGGAGGTGGGGGGGTAAGTGTTGGTTGAGGGGAGGGCAGTTCGAGTGATAGTACATTGTGTGTCTGTGTGTAGATGAGTGGATGATGGGTGTGTGATTAGAGGTGGAGGGGTTTTGGTGAGTTCCTAGGGGTTGTTGTGGTTTGGAGGAGGTGAGATGAGTACATGGAGTGGGGGTGGGTTTGGGTGGTGAGGTGGGAAATGACTATGGGGAGTAGAGTTTTGAGTGAGGGTGCGGTGTGTGTGGTGTATGTTTAGTAGTAGGAGAAGATGCTACGGGGAGGATTAAATTTTGTGTACAGTTGGGTGGTGATGCGAGGTAGTTGTAGTTGGTTAGTGTCGGGGGATGTTGTGTGGGGGAAGAATGGTTGGATGAGGTGTTGTGGCGTGGGTGGTGGGGGGGGGAGGCGGCGTGGAGTAAGGGAGGGGGTGGTGTGAACGGCAAGTGAGTTTGGTTGGGAGGGGAGGTAGAGGGAGGGAGCTTGAGTTGGGGTTTGGGACGATTAGTTGGTGGCGTGGTGAGCAGTGTCCGGGGTAGGGATTGTTCGTGGGGGGATGTGA
Organism: Pseudopleuronectes americanus; assembly: GCA_038501795.1. NCBI lineage: Eukaryota > Metazoa > Chordata > Actinopteri > Pleuronectiformes > Pleuronectidae > Pseudopleuronectes > Pseudopleuronectes americanus. The sequence continues at coordinate 802,448 of JBAMIH010000025.1, read as the reverse complement.
TTACGCGGTGTCGCGTACTTAGGCGTCGTTGGTTGTGCTTGCGAGTCGTGTTGGGTGGATTTGCGTTTGTTGGTAGGATGTGATGGTTGGGTGCGTGTACGAGTATTGTGGTTGGGTGTGGGTGTGAGTGGATGGGTGGTATGGTGTGTTGCGTTGTTCAGTGCTGACGTATGATGTTTGCGGATGGGGGGTTTGAGGGTGGAGTGGGTGGTGGTGTTATGTGTGGGTCGAGCGGGTTAACGAGGCTGTGGATTATGCGGTGTGTGTGCGTGGTTGCGAGTGATTTTGGGTATGTTAGTGTGGGGGTAGGGATGTCTGTGGGGTGGGTGTGTGGTGGTGTCTTCTTGCGGGTTATTGTTGTGGTATGCCACGTGGTGCGTGAGTCGTGATGTCGTGGGGATGGTGTTTGGTCGGATCGCAGCGGGACAGGGTGGCTGCGTGTATGCTAGTTGGGTGTGGGTGGTGGGGTTTGGTGGTGGAGAGGATGCGAGTGGTGTGGGGAGCGGGGGTTTGTTGGGTGGGAGCTGAGAGTGGGGGGGTTGGGTAGTTGTGTGATGAGGGGGTGGTGGAAGGAGGGTTGTAGGTAAGTTGGGATTATGGATATTCTTGCGTAAGTAGTGGTTGGGTTGGTATGAGTTTTGGGGGTGGTGTAGTTGGTTTTGGTCGGTCGTGGTGGTTGGGTCGTGTGGGGTGGGTGACAGTGGGTGAGTGGATGTGAGGGTGTAGATTGTTGTGGGGTGGGGTTGGTGGAGACGGGTGGTGTGGGTGATTGGTCATGGGTAGTTGATGTGACGGAGTGAGTGTAGTGTTGTGGGGTTGTTTGGGGGGGGTCGGAGGGCGAGTGGTATGGATTGTGTGGTTGGGTGTTGGGGTGGCGTGGTGGGTGGGATCCATGGGGAAAGGTGTAATGGCCGATTGGGAGTGATGCGGGGGAGAAGGAGTTTTATAGGTGAAAGTGATCGCGTACGAGGGTGTTGTAGCTGTCTGGGGGGGGGTGGGATAATGAACGAGTAAGTTTGAGAGAGCTGTTGTGCTCGTACGCAGGGTGATGGCGGGGGGGGGCGGAGGGTGACTGTGTGGGCAGTTTTGTGGAGGGGTGTGAATGAGCAAGGGTTGTGGTGTTGGGGTAAGGCGGTGGATAGAGTTGGGAGGTTGCGGGTGAGTTGGTGAGGCGTCTGGGGAAGGTGTGGTTCGAGTGTAGGGGTAGGATGTGGGTTGTAGTGAGTGTGCGTTGTTGGGGTTAGGTGATTGGCAGTCGGAATTGTTTGGAATGGTGATTGGGTGGGGTGATTGTGTGGGGGTGTGGAGGGAGGGTGTGTGGGATTGGTGAGGGTCACGGTTGTTGGGTGTCGGTGTGTTGGTGTCGGTAGTTAGTTGTGGCTGGGTTGCGAGATCGTGGTGAGTGTGAGTGGTGGGGTGTGAGCTTGGGCGATTTTAGATGTAGTGGGGAAAAAGGTGTTGAGCGGTTGGGGGCTTCTGTGTAGGGGCTTATTTGACTGAGTTTGGTGGTGGGTAGAGGGGGATTGTAGGGTCTGGTTGATGGGGGGCAGTTAGGGTGTTTGCTTTTAGGTGTGCTGGGCTTAAAGTGGGTAAGGAGGTTGGTTGTTTGGGTGGGGTTTGGTGTTGAGAACGCGCTGTGGGGATTTGTTGTATGTTTGAGTGAGTAGGGTAGGTGTGGGTGTTGTTTGTATGTTGGAAATGAGATGGGTGGGTAGGGTAGTGTTGATACTCGATGGGGTGGGGGTGGTGATGGGGTTTGATGTTCGGGTGATGGCATTATGTGGGGTGATGGTGTAGTGGGGTTGGGGTGGGTTGAGTTAGGCTGTTGTGGACGACGTGCTTGTGGGTTGCGTTGCACATGGTCGGCTGATGGGGGTTGAGTAGGGTCGGTGGTTGTAGTGGGTGCTCAGAGGTGATGGGCGGACGGTTCGGAGGTGTGTTGGGGGGGGCTGGTGTTGCAGAGTCGGTGTGTGGAGGTTTCGGCGGGTGATTTGGTGGTAGGTGATGTGTGGGAGTGTCGGAGTAGTGTGTTATCTGGTTGAAACTCTAAGTTGGTGTGTTTGGTGGTTGGTGTCGTGTGTGATTGGGGGTGCTGGGTTGGTGGGGGTGGTGGGTGTGGGGGCATGGCGGGGTTGGTTAGTTTTTGGGTTGTATTGAGGGGTGGTGGGGAGTGGGGGGGAGGGGATAGTTGTTGGTGGGTGGACGTGTTCTTCTTTCACTGGTGGAAGGTGTGGGCGAGTGGGCGGGTTGGTGTGTGGTTAGGGTTGGTTCTTAGTGCGGTGATGGTTTGGTTGGTTTTATCTATAGAGTTACAGTGTTGGGTTGTGCGGGGATAGGGGTGATATGTGGGTGGTTAGGTGTTGAGGAGGGGTGGGGTGCTGTGTGTTGGTGGGGGTGGTTTTGGGGTTGTGAGAGTTGGGGTTTAGTTGAAGTGGGGAGTTCGTCGTGTTTGGGGTGTAGGTTGCGGGAGGTGGGGGTGGTTTGGAGTGATTGCGGGAGGGGGAGGTGATGGACTGTCGTCCGCGGCGACCCGGAGGGGGGGATACGAGTGTGGTGTGTGGGGAGGGTGTGGGTGTCGTGGTTCCGGGGGGATTACGATGGAGGGGGGGATGTGAGGTGGCGGTGGGTGTTTTCGTGGTTGTTGTGTGGTTGGGTGGTGACAGTAGTTGGTATGAGGGAGGTTGGGTGGGGGTTAGTGAGCCGGTAGAACGGTGTTTGGGATGGGTTTGGATGTCTGAGAAATGTGGGTCGGGGGAGTGGGTTTGGGGTGGAGGCGTGGGTGTGGTGGTGTTAGTGTTGTGGTTAGTATGTGGAGTGTGTGTAGTTGTGTGTTTAATGGTAGGTGAGTTGGGTTGGGTGTATGCGTCGGTGGGAGTGGGGGGAGGGTAGATTGGGGTGGAAGTTGGGGGTATTGTGAGTGGTGTGGTACATGAAGTAGGGTTGTGTGAAGGTTAGATTGTGTGGGGGGGGGTTGGGTGTTTGGGATTGTATTGTTGTGGAGGTGCTGGTTCGGGGGATGCGAGTTGTGGGGTGGTGTTGGGTTGGAGTGGGGAGAGTACGAGGATGGGGATTGTGTTGATGGTGGGGTTGTAGAGTGGTGGTGGTAGGGTGTAAGGGGTGATGAGGGAGACTGTTGGCAGACGTGCGTGGAGTGTTGGTGGTGGTGTGGAGTGGGTTGAATGTGTGTGGAGTGGGGTTGTGCGGGCAGGTGTGTGGCGTGGTTGTAGTTGTTTTGGCGTGGTTTTGTGTCGGGGCAGGGGTGGGGTGGTAGCTGTTTGGGCGGAAAGGTGCGACGGTTGGTGGGGGTCTTGATGGTGTCGTGTGGTGGTAGATTATCTTCGATGAGGGTGGGGTGTGGGTGCGTGGGTTGGAGTGTTGTTCGGGATATGGTTGTTTGGTGGGTTGTGATGAGGTTAGGCTTAAGTGGATGTGGTGGGGTGGGTGTTGGCAGAGCGGATTTGCTGGGTGGGGGGTGTTCGGTAGGGGGTTTGGGTCGGAGGATTAGTGTTAGCTGTCGGTGTGTGCTGAGTAGTGGTCTTTTGGGGCGTGGGTGGGGGGATTGTTGGGGGTGTGTTAGATGGGTGGGTATGTTGTAGGGGGGGTGGGCTGGTGGTGTGAGTTTGGGAGTGTGATGGAGAGGGAGTGGGTGTGATGAGCGCAGGGTGGGTTTAGGATCGGTTAGTAAGTGTTTTGGGGGGAGGGGTAGGCGGGGTGGTTTACGTGTGGTAGGTGGGTGAGTGTTGATGGATGTGTGTTTGTCTTGAGTATAATCTGATTATTTCAAAGGTGGTGGGTCAGGCTTTACGTATTGGTGTGGGGGTGGGCTAGCATGTGGGAGATTGGTGTTTCGTATCGTTTGGGTGGTGGTGGGTGTGAGTGTGTATGCTGTGATTGGATTGTGCGGAGTGCGCGTAGGTGTGGTTGGAGGGGGGTGTGGGTATGGGGGGGGTGTCGATGTAGAGGAGCAGTGAGTTGGTGATGTTGAGTGGGGAGAATGGGGTTCAGGTGGGCGTGGTGTGATAAGGGTGGTTGTGGGAGGGGCTGGGGTGATGTGATAAAGGGGTGATGTTTGTTACACGGTCGGCTGGGTAGCGGTTGGCTGGATACAAGTTGGAAGAGGTTGGCAAGTGGGGTTTAGCGGGTGGGGGGTGTGCTGGTTTGTTATTGGGACAGATGGTGGTCGGTCGGGTGAATTAAGTGGTTGGATGTTTTGGGTGTCGTTTGGTTCAGATGGTGGGAATTGAGTTTGGTTAGGGTGAACGGTGGCGGGGTTGCAAAAGTGCTGTGTGGATGGTGGGGGCGTGGTGGGGTGGCATAAGTGGTGTGGTGTGATGCTGTGCTGTGGGGCGTGGTGGATAGGGTGGTGGTTGCGAGTTAGGGGTGATGCATTGGGTTTGTGGGGAGGTGGTGTGCGGTGGGTTGGCGGTGTGGTTAGGGTGTGACTGTTTTGGGTGTGTGGGGTGTGCAGTGAGTGGGTGGGTTTTGTGAGTGTTAAGTAGGCGTAAGAATGTTGGTGGGGATTGATGGGGTCGATGTGGTGTTGAGGTGCCGTAGGAAGTGGTTATGGTTCGGTTGTGAGATAGGAGGTGTTGCTAGGGTATATGAGAGTGGGTGGTTTATGTGATGCGTGCTTGGGTGTAGGTGGTGTGGACGGTTGATTGATATGGGGTTAGTACGGTATGGGGTAGGTTTGTGGTGGACTGCGCGGTGGTGTGGTGGGGTGGTTGAGGGAGTTGGGGTGGGGGGCTGGTGGGAGGGGGTTGAGAGTGTGCGGATGGTTTTGGGTCGGACGGGATAGAGGTGTGGGGGTTGTGTGTTGGAGTGTTAGATGGGTGATGTGGGGTGGGGTTCGTTATAGGTTGTTTTAGGGCTAGGCTTGTAGGAAGGTGGGAGGGTGTGTGTTGTTGTTGGTGCGTCGTGGCGTGGTGGCGGTGGGGCGAGGGGTGGTGTGGAGTCCGTGCGTTAGTTCTGGGGGGGGTTGATGCGGAGGTGGGGTGATTAATGTAGGGCTGGGGGTAGTGCTGGGCGTTGCAGGGGTTGGTGGTTGGTGGTGTTCGTGTGAGGGGTTGGGGTGGGTGCTACGCTTGAGGAGTGTATGGGGGTGTTGGTAGGGGTAGGGTGTGTTCGGATTTGGTGTAGGATTGATGCACAGTGCTTGTGTATCTGTGTGGTTGGTTATGGAGGGATCGGTAGAGTTACTGTGGTGTTGACATGGGTGTTGGGTGTTGGTGGTGTTAGAGATGGTGTGGCGGATTGGGGTGTGTTGTGTATAGTTGTGAACTTGCTGAGGGTGGAGGTGCGGGGGGTGTGTGGTGATGTGGGTCAGTGTAGATGGGGTGGAGTGGTGTTGTGTGTGGTGGGGAGATGGTTGTTAGGCGGTTTGTTGAGGGTTGTTGTGGGGTGGGAGGTGTGGGGTTCGAGTGAGGTGGGTTGTGTAGGAGTTAGGGAAATTCATTTTTATAAAGAAAAACTTTAGTCACATTTCAACTTTTATTGGTGGGGGATGTTTGATCGTAGGGTGATCGGGGTAGGGGGTGGTGGTTCGTGTGTGGGGTGGATGGTGTGTGGAGGGTGTGGCGAGCTTTGCAGTGGGTGTTTGTGGGTAAAGTTGTGGCGCGCCGTCGTGTGGCGGTGGGGTAGAAGTGGGTGGTTGTGGCCGCTTCGGTGGGTGTTTTTTTAACGTTGTTGGTTAGGTAGGGTTGGTTTGTTGGGTGTGGGCGGGTGAGGCGCGGTTTGTGGGCAGAGGGTGGGTTCAGAAAGTGAGGGGGAGGTGGGTTTTGTTCTGTTTTGGTAATGTGCGTTAGGGCTCGGGTGAGATGAGGGGTTGGGGTTGCGGGTGACGGTTGGGGGCGTTGGGCTTGTAGGTGGTGTCGATATGTTGAGTAGTGAGGGTTGTGAGTTTTGAGAATATGGGTGGTGGGTGTGTGTGGTGGGATGTGGGGGTGGTTAGGGGGGGAGGTGGAGAGAAGTGGCGGGAGTTAGGTTTATAAGTTGTTGGGCAAGTCGGTGCGTGACCAGTGGTTTGGGGGAGGTTGTTGTGGTAGGTGGTGATGAAGGGCTGTCTTTGTTGGTAAGTAGTGGGTGGCTGTGGGTGTTGGTTGGTGGTGGTGGTGGAGCGGGCTGGGCGGCGGGTTGAGGGGTAGGTAGATGGTTGGGCTGTGGCGGGGTTTGAGTTGATTGTGGGAGGGAGAGTAGGTTAGGGTGGAGAGATGGGGAGAGTGGAGGTGTGTAGTGGTGGGGGTAGTGTAGGTGAGTAGGGCCGGTGGGGGTTTGTGGCTGCTTGTCGGAGGGGTAGGTGTGTTGCGGGCGATGTGGGTCCGGTTTTGGTTGTGTTCGGGATGTGAGGATAGGATGTGTGTGCGTTGTTTTTTGGTCGTGTGGTGGAGTAGGGTGAGTTAGGGTTGGAGGTAGGGTTTCGGGTTGGTGTGGTGTTCGGTAGGGGGTGTGTAGTGGGGGGTGCGGTTCGGTGGCTAGGTATTGTTATGTTGTTGTGGTTCGTAGGTGGGTTTTATGGGGTTAGGCTGTTGCTGGAGAGGTTGGTGTGTTTTGGGTATGGTGTTTTAGGTGGGTTGTGGTGTACGGTGTTGGCTGATGCGGGTCACGGGTGGTGTGGGTGTTGTTGGAGTTTGGATTGGTAACAGTTGCGAGGGCTGGGTTATTGACGGTACTTGAGTGTTTGTTGTTGGGGGTGTGGTGGTGAGAGTGGGGTGGTGCTGGTGGTCGTGGAGGGTTTGGTGAAGTGGAGTGAGGTGTATGGTAGGGTTTGGGTGGTGTTGTGGTTTGGGGAGTTTGACTGCTCGTGATGTCGTGCATTGTGCGTGGGTGGTGGGGTATTAGTGTGAGGGGAGGTGGGGTTCATCGTGTGTTGTGGTGTTGTTGTGGTGTGCGACTGGTGGTGTCGTGAAAGATGTTTGGGGGTGTGTCACGTTGTGGGAGATGACCGGGGGTTATTGGGATGGTGGGGCTGGATCAGTGTAGACGGGGATTTGTTGGGGTGTTGGGGATTGCGTTTTGGATGGAAGTTAGATGTCTGTGGTATAGGGGGTAAGGGGGTAGTTCGGGTTATGTGGGCGGTTAAGGAAGGTGTGGTGAAAGCGTGTGAGGTTGGTAGTTAGAATTTGGGGTTTAGGTGTATGACGGTCGTTTCTGGGGGTGTGTAGTTTGGGAGGAGGGGAGGTTTGTGGCAGGAGACGTGGGGGGGGGGGTGGATGTCGATGTTGTTGATAGGGGGAGTGAGGTGTTGGGGGGGTGCGTAGTCTGGTTGCGGGAGTTGTCGGAGATATGTGATAGGGTGTTGGGTTGGGGGGGTAGGATGGTGGAGGTGGTATGGTTGTGTGTGTTGGAAGGGTGGTGTGGGGTGTGACGGGAGCTGATGTTGAGGGGAGTGACGCGGTTAGATATGTGTTGCGTCAGTGGTTGTGTGCAAGTGACGGAGCAGTGTGGGTGGTTGGGTGGGATGTACTGGGTATGTCTATCTGCGTGGCGTATTTGAGGTATTCGCGGGGTGTTAAGGGCGTAGTTAGGGTGGTTGTGCGTCGTGTGGTGCGTGGGGTTTTGAGGGGTGTGGTATTGATGTGGGTGTCTGGTAGTGGATGGGGTTGTGGGTGGATTGGAATGTTGTTGGCGGTGGTAGCGTGGTGATTGGATTAGTGTGGGGCTGCTTTGTTAGGGTGTGTGCTAGGTTGGGGAGTCGCGTGATGAGATGACAGAGAGCTGTGGGGATGGGGTGATTGTCTGGGGTGGGGGATTGCGGGGGATCGGGGGGTCAGGCGGGCGTGTGGGATAGTGTTGGGAGGGTGTGGTTTTTCGCATGTGCAGTGGCTTGGGGTGGGTGTATGGGCTGGGGTGTTCGTGGGAGTCGTGGTGGGGTGTTGTTTGGGCGGGAGGTGGGGTTGGTGTAGGTTAGGAGGTGCTAGTCTAATGCTGGTTGTTTGTCGTGAGAGGAGTGGTGTGGGGAGGAGTCTGGTGGTGGAGTTGTGAGGCATCACGCGTGGGTTGTCGGTTTGGTGGAGTTGAGGTGAGGTGGGTGGGTGGTGGGAGTAAGGTTGTGATGAGGTGAGTTGCTGGTGGTGGTGTTGTGGTATGGTCGTATCGTGTATGCGGGGTGTGAAGATGTTTGGTGTGGGTGTTTTGCGTGTGGTGGAGGATAGGTGGTTGTGAGGTTCGATTGAGGGGGTCGTTCCTTGGGCTAGGCGGGATGGAGTAGTGGGGGGGAGGGTGTGTGGGGTTAGTAGGGGGGGGGGGTTTGGGGGTGTCGTGTTGTTGTTTGTTGCGGGGAGGAGTTGATGGGGTGGTGGTCGGTGTTGAGGGGTCTGATTGTTGGGTGAGCTGCGTGGGAGTGTCGCGTGAGTTTTGGGGGTGTGAGTTTGAGGGTGGTGGGGCGGTGTCGGTAGAGGTGGGTGGAGGTGGCTGGTGTGTGTGGATTGGTGTGTTGTGTAGTTGAGGGTTGTGTAATACTTTAATTAGAGGTAGGGTGGGGGTGGTGGTAGGTGTTAGGTCGGTGCCGTTGTGTGTGTGTATGGGTATGGGTTCGGGGGCGTGGGTAGTGGTTTGAGGGGGGGTAGTTGTAGGGGTTATGGGGGGTGGGGGTTGAAGGCTGGGGGGTGTGTGTGAGAGTTTGGTGGTGGGCGGGTGTCGTGGTTGAGGTTGGTGGTTTTTGTTTTGTTTGTGGGGGTTGTTGGGAGTTGTGAAGGGCTGTGTGGGTTCGCATTGTGTGGTGGTATGTTGTAGGACGTGGGTTTGTGCAGTGTCGGTGGGCAGTGGAGTCGTGTGGGGTGATTTAGACTGAGTGCGGTGTGCTGGGGTGGGAGGGGGTTTTTTGGTGAAGCGGGAGAGAGGGTGGGGTTTGGGTTGTACTATATTGGATAGTTGGTGGGGTGTGTGGGGTGATCACTGGTTGCATAGGGGTGGGGTAAGGTGTGGGTATGGTGGGTGCCTGGAGGGTTTGTAGGTGGGCGAGGGCTGGCGTGTTTCTTCCGTTGGTTGGCTTAGGTGTTGGGTTCGGGAGGGTCTAGTTGATGGTGGTTGGTGGGTGGTGGGAGGTTGGTCGATGTACGTGCGCGTGTGTTGGGAAGTAGGTGAGTGATTAGTCGGGGTGGTCTGGTATTGTACTAGTAGTCGGGGTAGGTTGTGGGTTGTGGGGTTGTGTTGGCCGAGGGAGTGGGGGAGTTGGTGGTGTTGCTTGTGTTGAGCAGGCCGAGAGGAGATGATTTTGGGGCTTTATATGTGCTGGTGTGGCTGGGGGAATCGGAGAGGGGTGTGTTGTCGCTGAGGCGGGCTGGTGGGTACGGCTGGGGGGGTGTGGTTGCTTTTGGTATGGTTTAGGTGTGGGAGAGGGTGCGTGGTTGGTGGGGTGGGATGTTTGGTGGATGCTGGGAATGGTAGTGGGTTAGGTAGGTATGAGCTGAATTGTTTCGGGTGGGTGGGGGTTGATCGTAGGGGTTGGTGTGGTGGTGTGGGGGGTATAGTATTGTTGGTCGGTGGTGGGGGATGGTAGGGAGCTCGTGAGGGTGCGGGGGCTGTGGTAGTGGTAGTAGTGGGGTTAGGGAGGGGAGTTCCTGCGTTGTAGGTAGTGGTGGGGGCTGATGTGGTGTTTGTACGTAGTTTGTGTGGGGAGTGAGTGAGGGGGTGTGGGTGTTGGGGTTGGGTTGCCGTTGCTTGAGTGGTGGTGTAGCGGTTAGGGTCTGTCTGGTGTTGGTGGTGAGTGGGTAGGTTGGTGTAGAGTGAGTGGAGAGTGGATTTGTCTATGATGCGTGGTGGTGCTGTGGAGTTTTTGTGGGTTGAAGGGGAATCGAGTTGGTGGCGTGTGGGAGGTGTTGTGGGTCCGTGTAGTCGGGCGTGGGATGGATGGTTGTTAGGGGTGGGTTTGGTTGGTGGGGGTGCGGTGGGTACGTGGTGGGTTGTGGTGTGGGTCGGTGGGTGGTTGTTGGTCTGGAGGGGTTGCGCGTGTGGGGTGGGTGGAAGAAGATGGGGCGTGTTGAAGGGGGGCTCGGTCGTGGTTGTCTATGGATGGTAGTCGTGGCGTCTTTGGGGAGGTGGTGTGTGGGTGTTAGGTTTTGAGTGGGTGGGGGTGGGTTGTGGGTGTGTCAGAGTGGTGTGTGGGGGGGTGCTTGGGCTGGTGTTGATCGGGGGGGGGTAGTAGGAATATGTTAGGGAGGGTGTCACCGATATGTGAAGGGGAAGGGGTGATTGGGGTGTGTGGTGAGATGTAGGGGTTGAGGTGTTTGTTAATGAGAGTGTTGAGTTTCTATTGGGTTGGGCGCGGTTTTAAGTGTTGGTGGGGTTGTGCGGTAAGAGGGCGAAGAGGCGCGTCGGTCGTCCGGTATGTAGCGGGGTGGTGTGTCGGGGTGTGGGCTGTGAGTGCTAGGTGGGTGTGTCGCGTGGATGATGTGCTAGGTGAGTGTAGTGTTGTGGGCTAAGGGGAACGTGCTGGAGGTGCATTGTGGTCGGATGCTGTGTGGTAGTGTGTGTCGTGAGGGGAGAGTGAGAGGCGTGTGTTGGTGGTGGCGAGTTGCTGAGTTGTGGTGTGGAGTAGTAGGGGTCGAACGGTCGTGGTGGTGTAGGTGTGAGGGTGTAATTGGTGTAGTGTTTGGTCGTCGGTGGTGTGCATTGAGGCGTGCAGTGTCCGTTGTTGTGGATGGTTGGTGCTCGGTTGGCGTGGGTGTGGCAAGTGTTGTGCGGTTGGAGTCGGGAGGCTGTAGTAGCGTGAGGTTGTTATAGTGTGTAAAGTTCGGTGACGTGCTGGGGTGGTGTTGGTGTCGCTGTAGTGGTAGAGCTTTGAGTGTAGGGTGGTGTGGTAGTCGGTAGGTGGTGGGGTAGATCAGGTAATAGCGTTGGGGTTTGGTTTGAGTCGGGTGTGGTGGGGGGGTATCGAAAGGGTTTGGTGGGGGAGAGTTGTGTGGTATGGTGGCAGCGGGGGAGACGAAGGGTGGTTGTGGGTGTGAGTTTATACCCCCCCCCCCCCCCCCCCCCCCCCCCCCCCCCCCTCCCAACCCCCCCCCCCACCGTGCCGGGGTGGCATTGTGAAGGAACATTTGCTGGTGTAGTGTTAGTGGTATCTAGTACGTTGTAGGGGGTTGCCGGGTTGCCGATGTTGATTTGTGTGGGGGTGGTTGGTGGGATAGTGGGGTTTTGCTGGCGCGATGGTGGGGATTGGTTAAGATTTTGGAGGGTGGGGATGATTTTTGTGCGCAGGGGTGAGTATGGGGGCATGAGGTGGAGGGGGTTGGGGTTGGGGGTTCGTCTGGGGGTAGGTTTGGAGAGCTGCTAGGGTGTTTTGAGGTTTGGTGGGTGGGGTAGGTAGATGGGTAGATGCATGTTTAGGGTGGGGATGTGGTGGTGAGCGCGGGAAGTAGCTTGGGGGTGGCGTTGTAGAGGTAGGGGCTTTTGGTTGGGATTGGGTGGGTTCGTGGGGTGGGTTGGGTTGAAGCTTATGGGGATGTGGGAGGAGTGAATGGGAGTGGCGTTGGTGGTTTTTGTGCGTTATGGTTTGGTGCTTGGTACGTGAGTTGGGCGTTGGTGAGGTGGCTCGTTGAGTGCGTGGGGGAGTAAGTTTGGTATAGTTGTTCAGGTGCGTGAGTGGTCCGCGTGGGGGGGCGAGTGGTTAGGGCCGGTGTGGGGTTGAGTGAGTTTTTGGTAGGTTTTGAGGGTGGAGGGGTGGTCGTGGGGTTGTGTTGGGTTTGATTTGTTGGGGAAGTTGAGTTTGGGGTCGGTAGATACGTGGTGGTGGAGTTGTTGGTTTGGGGCTTGGTGGTATTGGTGTGAGTGATTGGGGGTAGTTGTAGTTCGTGTGGAGTGTAGGGGTGGGGGGTGATGTGAGGTGGTTGGTGCGGGGTGAGCTGGTGGTGTACGTTTGTGTGTGGTAGTTGGTGTCGTGGTGTGGCGGGGGGGGTGTGTTCTGGGGGTGATGCGTAACGAGTGGATGAGGGTGAAGTGAGGATTGGTGGTGCCTTCGCTGAGAGGTAGGCATGGTTTATGCGGTGTGAGGGGGACGGTCGCTGGGATGGCGGTCGTAAGGGAATGCGTGTGGGGTGGGAGTTGTTAATGAGGTTGTGATGTGTAGTGTGGCAAGAGTGGGTGGGTTCCAGGTTTGGGTAGTTGGTTGGTTCGACGTGGTGATGCTTGTTGAGGTTTTGTGGGTGAGGTTAGTCCTGGTGGCATGTGGGCGTGAGGGAGGCGATGTTATGCTGAGTGTGGTGTTTAGAGGCCGGTGTTGTGTCGGCTGTGTGGTCCGGTGCGTCGTAGGTGTGTGTGTGGAAGGCGTTTCGGGGGAGAGATCGTTTGAAAAGGTGAGGGAGTGGAGGTGTGGTGGGGTGGGGTGTGAGGTTGTTAGTGGCGTGTATTGTGTCGCTGACGGGAGGTGGCGCGGATGTGAGGTCTGGTGGGTTGTGGTTTGGGTCTTGGATGGGTGTAGGGTTATGGGGAGTGGTGGGGGTTTGCGGAGTTTGTGGATTCCTGTGTGAAGTTGGGTGGGGTCGGGTAGATGCTTTTGGGCGAAATGGGTGAGGGGTTGGTTGCGTGATGGGTGTGTTATGGTCGCGGGTGGAGGAGTAGGGTTGGTGCGTGGGGTTGGTCGGGGTGGGAGGGGTTAGTTGTGGTAGGTGGTTTGGGGCAGAGGTCTATGCATGGTGGGGATAGTGTTCTTGAGGGGGGGGGTGGTGGGGGGTGTGGAGTTGGGGGGCGGGGTTAGGGGTAGGAGGTGTGGGTGCGTGGAGTGATGTCGTGTTTCGGAGGGTTTGAGGGGGAGTGGCGATAGGTGAGGGTGTGTGTATGTTGGGCGTTGGTATGGGGGTGGAGGATGTTTGTGGTCGAGTTTGTCACAATGGTCCTAGACGGTGGGGTTTAATGAATTGTGAGGTGGTGCGTAGGGGAGTGTGGCTACGTAGTGCGGAAGGTGGGTGGAATGACGTGATGGAGGGTGCGGTGAAGGAGTGTGTGGGGAGGTCTGGGTTCGATTGTTGGTGCCGGGTAAGGGGAAGGTTTGATGTGTTGAGGTGTGGCTTGTGTGGTCGGGATGTGCTATTTGTGGGGTGGGGGTTGATGTGTGGGTGGTTGGGGCTGTGGTTGTAAGTAGATGCTTGTCGCGTGAGGGAGGATGGTGGTTAAGTGGGTTGTGGTGTGTGAAAGTAGTTAGGAGGGGGGGTGGGATTGTTGGGGGTCGGGACCTGGTGTAGTGTAGGGGGGTTGGGGATGGGGGGTTGGGTAAGACTGTGGTGTCGCTGGGGTAGTGGGCTGGAGTGGCGGAGAGGAGGGTGAGTAGTGAGTTGGGGTGGTGTGTTGGAGGGTCAGGATGGTGGGTTGGTGTGTAGTGGGGGGTGTGTCGTTGTGGGGGTGTGGGTGGGGTAGTTGTGGGGGGTGGGGTATAGGATGAGGTGGGGTGTGCAGGTGGGGGTGCTGGTGTTTTGTAGTTGGCGATGTGTGGGCTGATAGAGGATTACGGGGGTGGTAGGTGGAGTTGTTGTGTTGTGTAGGGGGGGAGGATGGGAGGGTTGTTGTTGCTGGTGTGTGTGTGCGGTGATTCGGTTGGGGTGAGGTGGGTGAGTTTTGGTTAGAGTGTGAGGGAGGGATGCGTTGTGTGATGTGATGGATTGTGTGTGTTGAGTGGGGGTTTTTACGTTGCTAGGGTGGGGAGGGTTTTGGTGATGAGGTGTGGTGTTAGGTTAGGGTTGGGCGTGGGAGCTGGTGTCGGTTCGGGTGGGGTATGATTAGAGTATGAAGGGTGAGGGTGGTTGGTTGTACGTTTTGTTTTAGCTGTAGGGGATGAGAGTGAGGGGTGGTTATCAGAAGGTGTAGGTGTTGTGAGTGTGAGGTAGGTGTCACGGTGGAAGGGTTTGGTGGTCGGGTATGTTGGGTGGGGTGTTGGTGGGGTGTGCGGGTTGGTAGTTGTGGTGGATGTAGTGGTGTAGTGCTGTGCTTGGTTAGGTTGAATGGATGTGAGTTGTATGTTGTTTGGTGTGGTTGCGTAGGGGGGAGGGGGGTGTGGGGGGTGGTCTGGAAGAGTGGTTAATGTAGGATAAGTTGTGAGTGGTGAGTTGTAGTGTTGTCCGGTCGGTGCGTCGGGTAGGTGTGAGGGGTGTGGTGGTGCTGTGGGGGAGGTTGGGGTGGGGTTATGTGTGTGTGAGTTGGATGGGAGGATGTTTGGATGTAACGCAGAGGGATGGGGAATGTGGCAGTGAGTACTATGTGAAGGAGTGTTCGATGTGAGTGTGATGTGCGATGTGTAGGTGTGAGTTGGGGTGTCTGGGTGGGCGGGTAGGATGGTGTGAGCGGAATTAGGGCGCGGGTTGTGTGAGGGAGTGATCGGAGTTGATGTAGAGGTGGCGGTAAGTGGGGTGTTGTTGTTAGAGTTGTTAAATTGCAGCGATCCGTTTTGTTGGGGTGCGTGTTGGATTGGGGGAGGCGTTTCTGTTAGTGGTTTCGTAGTCTTTGGGATCAGGGGTGGAGGGGGTTAGTAGGTGGATCGTCTGGAGGGTGCGGGTCCGATGGGAGTGGGCAGGAGGGGTAGATTGAGCTCGGCGGGTGTTGTGGTAGCTGTTGCGCGTGCTTAAAAAATGTTTAGTGGGAGTAGGGTGTGCGGTAATGTCGTGGGTGGTGGCGGTTGTGTTAGGTGAAGACGTAGGGGTGGGGTGTTTTGCGTGGTTGGTTGGGTTAGGTGGGGGGTTGCGAAGCTTGGGGTTTTCTTTGTTGTGTGAGTAGGCATGTCTGTTGTGGTCTTCGAAGGGATTGGGGTGCTGGGGTTTTGAGGGAGGGTTCGGTTGTGGGGGGGGGTGGTTGTGGGCGGGTGGGTGTTAGTGGGGAGGGACTGTCGAAATGTTGTGCGTGGGGAGAGAGTCGTTGGTGGTTCGTGGGAATCGGTTGAGGGGGTTGGAGTGCATGATTTTTGTGTTGTGGGGTGGGGGGGTAGATTAGTCGGGGCTTGGGGTGGTGAGCGAGGGAATGTGCTCCAGTTGTTGGGTAGGCAGAGGGGGTGAGCGGAGGAGTGGCGGTTCTTGGCGGTGGGGCGGTTATGGAGTGTGGTTGGGGTAGGTCGGGTGTGTGATGTTATACGGTAGCCGGCTCTGCTTCTTGCGGTGGTGTGACGTGGAGTGTGGTGTTGAGGCCGGATGTCGTTGGTTAGGGTGGTGGAGTGGCGGCGTATGTGGTAGTTGAGGCGTTGTAGTCGAGAGGTTAGTGGTGTTTGGGTAGAGTGGGGATGTGGATTGGTGTGTTGAGGGACGTAGTGTTTGGTGGTATGTGTGGTGTCGTATAGGGGTATGGTTGGGTGTGGTGTGGGTGGGTGGGTGGGATACGCGGGGTGTGGGGGGGAGGATTTTGGTGGTGGAGTGATTTGGTGGAAGGTGCTGATATAGGGTTAGGGTGTGGTGGAGCGAGATTTATGGGTTGGTGGTAGGGAGGGGTTGGGTAAAAGCTGGTATTCTTTTTGATCGTAGTGGTGGTGGTGTAAGTGTGGGGGAGCGTGCTGTGAGAGTGTCGTGCGTGTCTATAGAGTGTCCGGTTGTGGGCTTACGTATGGCGTGTAGAGTGGGGGGTCCGGAGTGGGTGTGTTTGTCGGCGTTAGTGAGGGGAATGATGGGTGGTCGAGTCTTGTCGTGTTGTATGTGAACCGTGGGGTGGGGTTGGGATGGTGTGTTTTGATGGGTAGGTTCTGTGCTTTTATTGTGGGGTATGGGGTGAGGTTGTCGATAGTCGAGATCGGGGTTAGTGTTGGGGGGGGTGGAGCGGAGGGTGTTTGTAGAGGGGGGTGTGATAGATATGGTCGGCTTGCGACAGTTGGAGCGTGGGTTTGGTGTTAGGTTGGAGGAGTTGTTGGGGGGGGTGAGTGAGGGGGGGTGAGCTGGGAGGGTGTAGAACACTTGCTAGGTTGCGATGTGGGTGCGGGGCGTGGGGTGAGGGATTCGTGACGAGTGTGCGGGTTTGGGAGTGGTTTGTCGTGTTGTTGGGACTGGAGGGGGTGTGGTTTTGTGGCTAGTTGGGTAACCATTTGAGGTGGTGGCGGCTAGGGGGAGCGGAGGATGGTGGGTATAGGGGTCTGGGTGGGATACAGATTGAGTGGTGCGAGGAAGGGGTGATGGGGGGGTTTAGGTTTCGGCGGGAGAGTTGAGGAGGATTGGTTGGGTGGGGGTGGGTGGGATGCGTGTTTTTTGTTGGCTGTTTTGGGGTGGTGGTCAAGGGAGGGAGGGATACTGTAAGTTTCGGTCATGGTGGGGGTTGAGGTGAGTACGTGGTGTGGGGCTGGGTGAACGTAGTGCTGTTGGTTTTTGGGGGGGATGGTTGTGCAGGGTAAGGTTGGGGCGGTCATTACAATTGTTATTTATTCGGTGAGAGTGGGTAGTCGGTGGGGTGGGTGGGTTTAAGTGTGGTATAGCCGGTGAAGTTGTGGGGTGTTTATAGCGGTGGTGGTTTGGCTGTGGTTATGGGGGAAGCCTGTTAGTGAAGGGGCTGTGGAAGTGGTGAGGGTGGGAAGCGGCTATGGTGGGTGGGGTGTTGAGTGAGTAGCGTGTGGGGGTGTGTGTAAGACGCATGTACAGTGGTGGGGGCTGGTGTTGGGAATGTGCGTGGAGCTTTAGGATGTTTGTCGTAGTGGGGTGCGGTTATTTGATGGGATTGTGTGAGGGGTGTGTGAGTCGGTGTGCAGATTATCGGGTTGATTGTATTGGTTTTTGGCTGAGTTGGGGTGGTTGTGTGGTTGGGGGATGAGGTGGGTTTGATTCGTTCTTAGAAGAGGTTGCTGAAGGGGTGTGGTGTTGATGTGTGTGTTTCGGTGTCGGCCCGGTTTGGTTGGGTTCGGGTGGTAGGGAGAGGTCTGGAGGTAGATGGAATTTGTGTTATGATTGGGTGGGGTGGTAGTTGGCTGGGTGGAGGGTGGTTATGCATGAGTAGGTGTCGAGGCTAGACTTCTGGATGTGCCGGTTTAGAGGGGTGTAGGCGGTGGATGATGGTACGGTTGGCGTTGTTGGAAGTTGGGGTGGTCTCAGAGTGGGTGTGTGGTTGGTGGGTCGTGGTGGGGGGGTTGGGTGTGCGTGCTTGTTCGTGATGTGTGGTGGTTTTGGTTGTGGTATGGTGTAGTGTTGAGGGTTATGTGTGTTGTGTGGGGTGTGTCGTGTTTCGTGTGTGTGGTGAGTGGTAATGGTGGAGGGTTAGAGTATGATGGGTGGGGTCGTGGTTTGTGGGTGGTCTGAGGTCGGTGAGTATGTGGTTGGTGTATTATGGTTAGGCAGACTGGGAGAGCGGTGGGGAGGGGCATGAGGACGGTATGGTTTGTGTGTGCGTAGGTGTGGTTAGGTGGTGTCGTGGTTGGCGTTGGGTAGGGCGTGTGTTTGGAGTTGAATTGGTGTGGTGTGGGGGATGTTGTGGTAGGGTGGGTTTGGTAGATGTTGTGGTAGGGTGATGTGGGGGTTCGATCGTGGTGGTGGATGTGTTTGGTGCTGAGTTGGGTGTGAAAGAAGTATCTGGTTCGAGGTGGTGGGGGTGTGGGATTTCGGGTTCGGGGTTGGGAGTTGGCAGTGGGTGTGTGGGGCTGGTGTGGGGATGTGGTTGGGTGGTGGATTGGCGATGGCTGAACGTTCGGAGGTGTGGTAGTGAAGGATTGGGGTGAGTTTGAGGTGGGGGGGTGGTTGAGTGTTGTGACTGGGTCGGGTTGTTGGGTGTGGTGGAGTTGGGGATTTTGGTGTTGGGAGGGGTTCGAGTGGGTGGTTTCGCGTCGGGTTTGTTGGCGGTTCGACCATTGATAATACTAGAGTTGGTGTTGTTGATTTTTTTTTTATTATTAATCTTATCGTGATCGCTATCATTATATTCTTATTGTTTCTGGTTTTTTGTTGTGATTAAGGTATTAATATTGTGTTTATGGTTTTTTTTAGTTTATTTTTTTTGTGTTTTGGTATTTGATTTATATTGTAGCGTATTTTTTAATAATTTGATATAATTACATATTATTTATTCTTTGTATAATTATTTTTTTTGTTTTGTTTTAATCACATCACTTGTATATTTCTCTACTTAAAATTTTGTATTATTTATGAATCTTAATGCTAAGTTTTTAATTACTTTTTTACTCTTACTAGTTTTTTTACTATGTTTTGTGTGTTATGTAATTTTTACATTATATTATGTTTTAATTATGTCGATATCGTTAATATGTCTTGTTGTCTGTAGTTATTCTATTCTCGTTTTATTCATTATTTATCGTATATATTTGCTGATTTGTAATTTCTATCTTTATATATTTTATAAGTTTTTTAGTTATTTTATATTCTATTAATTTAATTCTAGTTCTTTATGTGTTTAATTCTTTATATTTTATCGTTAATTTTGTTATTTTGTTATTTTATCTGTTTTGATATAACCTTTTACTTTTGTCCTGGGATATATACTTGTAATCTATGTATTTATGAATATTATATACTCGATGTTTTTTTGTGGTTTATTATATCTGTATATTTCTGTTATCTTATGTTCTGATCTATACTATATTTTATTTATCTTTTTATATTTATAGTATCTGTTTTTGTTTTATGTATTATTTATTCTTACTTGGTATTCATATTGTGTCTCTCGTCTAATACTTTTTCTTTAATATTATCTTGTATTTTGTATTTTCCTGGTTGTTTGTGATTCTCGGTTACATTTATTTATTATATTATTTAATATTATCTTATAGAGGTTTCTAATTTTTTATTTATTGCCCATTTTATATGTTTATTTATATTGTATTTAGATTTTATATCTTTATTGCAATTTAGTTAAGTGATATTTAGACTTATTCTTTATATGATTATACTATTTGAGTGTTTCTACGATAGTTGTTATATCATTTGTTTGATTAATTACTGATAGAAAGATTATACTTGTCTCTAGTTTCAATCTATTTTATTACTTTATTTCCTTAATTATTATACTAGTATTTAATATTTATGTGATCATTTTGATCAGCTGTAGATGTGCAGTTATTTTACTCATTATTATTTGATGGACTATTTGAAAATATAGTGTCTAACCTATTATAATTTTATCGTATATCCTATTGTTATTTGAGTTCTTTTTTAATTACGTTATTTTATAATAGTATTTTTATTTTACTATTTTATATATTTATATATATATTTTATTTTTATTTTATTTTTTTTTATATTTTATATTTTATTTTATTTTTTTTTTTTTATATTTTATTTTATATTTTATATTTTATTTTTTTTTTTTTTTTTTTTATCTATTTTTTTTTATATAAATTTTTATGTCTCCTTACTATTTTAATTTTCTTGTTTTTTTTTTATGTAATTTTTTTATTTTTATTTTATTTTTATAATTTTTTTTTATTTAATATTTAATTTTTTTCTTTATTTTTTTTTTTTTTTTTATTTATTTTTATTTTTAATAAACTTTTTTATCTTTAATTTTTTTTTTTATTTTGTTTTATTTTTGTTATTTTGTTTAATTATTTTTTTTTTATTTATATATTTGTGCTTTTTTTGTTATTTTTTTTTTTATTTTGTGTTTTGTTTATTTTTTTTCCTTTTATCTTGGTTATTTAAATCTATTTAGATATTTAATAATATGTATAATTTCAGTTATTTTATTATAATGTTCCTTATTGTGTTTATTATTTAGTATTTATTTGTCTTACATGATAATTTTAATTATAATTTATTTTTCGTTTTATTTTGATGATTATTTTTTATCTTATATCTCATTACAGTATATTTAGTTGATAGGTTATAATTTACTAGTAATATTACTTATTTTGTGTAGCTTATTATATTATTTTATATGTTAACTGTTTTTTTTTGTTTACGCTCATTTCCTTTATGGTTTGTAATTTGATCTATATCTTTTTGTTTAATCTATATAAGTTTATTATTTTTTTTTTAATTAAAATGTGTATTTTTATCTATTTTTTGTACATTTGACCTATTCTATATACCTCAAAGTATTCTATATTATATGTAGGCTAGGAGCTTTATTTGCATTAATTTCTTTTTTATTTTTCTAATGTATCTTTTATAGTTATATTTTCTTTTATTATTAATATTTTTCACTTATTGTAT
>JBAMIH010000025.1:729906-777406 GCA_038501795.1 Pseudopleuronectes americanus | reverse complement strand
TGGTGGGTGGGGGTGGGGGTGGGGGTGGGGGGTGTGGGTGGGTGGGGGGGTGGGTGGGGGGTGGGGGGTGGGGGTGTGGGGGGGTGGGGGGTGGTGGGGGGGGGGTGGGTGGGGGTGGGTGGTGGGGGGGTGGGGGGGGTGGGGTGGGGGGTGGGGTGGGGTGGGGGGGTGGGTGGGGGGGTGGGGGGGTGGGGTGGTGGGGTGGTGGGGGGTGTGGGGGGGGTGTGGGGGGGGGGTGGGGGTGGTGGGTGGGGTGGGGGGGGGGTGGGTGGGGGGTGGTGGGGGTGGGGGGGTGGGGTGGGGGTGGGGGGTGGTGGGGGTGGGGGGGGGGTGGGTGGGGGGTGGGGGGGGTGGGGGGGGGTGGGTGGGGGTGGGGGGGTGGGGTGGGGGTGGGTGTGGGGGGGTGTGGGGGTGGGTGGGGGGGGGGTGGGTGGGGGTGGGGGGTGGGGGGGGGGTGGGGTGGGGGGGTGTGGGGGGGGTGGGGGTGGGGGGTGGTGGGGGTGGGGGGTGGGGGGGGTGGGGGGGTGGGGGGGGGGTGGGTGGGGGTGGGGTGGGTGTGGGGGGGGGTGTGGGGGTGGGGGGGTGGGGGTGGGGGGGGTGGGGGGGTGGGGTGTGGGGGTGTGGGGGTGGGGTGGGTGGGGTGGGGGGGGGTGTGGGGGTGGGGGGGGTGGTGTGGGGTGGTGGGGTGGGGTGGGGGGTGGGGTGGGGGTGGGGGGGGGTGGGGGTGGGTGGGGTGGGGGGGGTGGGGGTGGGGGTGGGGGTGGGGGGGTGTGGTGGTGGGGGTGGGGGGTGGGGGGGGGTGGGTGGGTGGGGGGGGTGGGGTGGGGTGGGGGGGGTGGGGGGTGGTGGGGGGTGGGGGTGGGGGGTGGTGGGTGGGGGGTGGGGGTGGGGGTGGTGGGGTGGGGGGGGGTGGGTGGGGGGGTGGGGGTTGGGGTGGGGGGGGGTGGGTGGGGGGGTGGGTGTGGGGGGGTGGGGGGTGGTGGGGGGGGGGTGGTGGGGGGTGTGGGGGTGGGGTGGGGGGGTGGGGGTGGGGGGGTGTGGGGTGGGGGGGGGGTGGGGGGGGTGGTGGGGGGGGTGGGTGGGTGGGGGGGTGGGGTGGGGGGGGTGGTGGGTGGGGTGGTGGGGTGGGGTGGGGGGGGGTGTGGGGGTGGGGGGGTGGGGTGGGGTGGGTGGTGGGGGGGGGTGGGGGGGGTGGGGTGGGGGGGGTGTTGGGGTGGTGGGGGGGGGTGGGTGGGGGGGGGTGGGGTGGGGGTGGGTGGTGTGGGGGTGGGTGGGGGGTGGTGGGGGGGGTGGGGGTGTGGGGTGGGGGTGGGTGGGGGTGGGGGTGGGGGGGGTGGGGGTGGGGGGTGGGGGTGGGGGGGGGTGGGGGTGGTGGTGGGGGGGTGGGGTGGGGGGGGTGGTGGGGGGTGGGGGGGGTGGTGGGTGGGGGGGGTGGTGGGGGTGTGGGTGGGGGGTGGGGGGTGGGTGGGGGGGGTGGGTGGGGGGGTGGGTGGGTGGGTGGGGGGTGGGGGGTGGGGTGGTGGGGGTGGTGGGGGTGGGGGGTGGGTGGGGTGGGGGGGTGGGGGTGTGGGTGGGGTGGGTGGGGGGGGTGGTGTGGTGGGTGGGGGGGGGGTGGGTGGTGGGTGGGGGGGTGGGTGGGGGGTGTGGGGGTGGGGGTGGGGGGGTGGGGGGGTGGGGGGGGGTGGGTGGTGTGGGGGGTGGGGGGGGGGTGGGGGTGGTGGGGTGGGGTGGGGGGGTGGGGGGGGTGGTGGGGGGTGGTGGGTGGGGGGGGGGTGGGGGGGGTGGTGTGGGGGGGGTGGGGTGGGGGTGGGGGGGGTGGGGGTGGGGGTGGGGGGTGGGGTGGGGGTGGGTGGGGTGGGGGGTGTGGGTGGGGGGGGGTGGTGGGGGGGGTGTGGGGGGGGTGGTGTGGGGGGGTGGGGGGGGGTGTGGGGGTGGGGGGGGGGTGGGGGGTGGGTGGGGGGGTGGGGTGTGGGGGTGGGGGTGGGGGGGTTGGGTGGGGGGTGGGGGTGGGGGTGGGTGGGGTGGGGGTGGGGGGGGGGTGGTGGGGGTGGGTGGTGTGGGGGTGGGGGTGGTGGGGGGGGTGGGGGGGGTGGGGTGGGGGTGGGTGGGGGGGGTGGTGGGTGGGGGGTGTGGGGGGGGTGGGGGTGGGGGGTGTGGGGTGGGTGGGGTGGGGGGTGGGTGGGGTGGGTGTGGGGGGTGGGTGTGGGTGGGGTGGGGGGTGTGGGGTGGGGGGGTGGGGTGGTGGGTGGGGTGGGGGGGTGGTGGGGTGGGGGGGGTGGGGTGGGGGGTGGGTGTGGTGGGGTGTGGGGGGGTGGGTGGGGGGTGGTGGGGGTGGGGGTGGGTGGGGGGTGTGGGTGTGGTGGGGGGTGGGGGGGTGTGGGTGGGGTGGGGGGTGGGGGGGTGGGGGTGGGGGGGGGTGGGGGGTGGGTGGGGTGTGGGGTGGTGGGGGGGTGGTGGTGGGGGTGGTGGGGGTGTGGGGTGGGGTGGGGGTGGTGTGGGTGGGGGGGTGTGGGGTGGTGGGGTGTGGGGGGGGGGTGGGGGTGGTGGTGTGGGGGGGGTGGTGGGTGGTGGGGGGGTGGGGTGGGGGGTGGGGGTGTGGGGTGGTGGGGGTGGGGGTGTGGTGGTGGGGGGGTGGGGGGGGTGGGGGTGGGTGGGGGGTGGTGGTGGGGGTGGGGTGGGTGTGTGGGGGGGTGGGGTGGGGGTGGGGGGTGGTGTGGGGGGGGGGTGGGTGGGTGGGGTGTGGGTGGTGGGGGTGGGTGGGGGGGTGGGGGTGTGGTGGGGGGGTGGGGGGGGTGGGTGGTGGGTTGGGGGTGGGGGTGGGGGGGTGGGGTGGGGGTGGGGGTGTGGGGGTGGTGGGGTGGGGGGGGGTGGTGGGGGTGGTGGGGGGGGTGGGGGGTGGGTGGGGGGGGGGTGGGTGTGGGGTGGGGGGGGTGGGTGGGTGGGGTGGGGGGGTGGTGGGGTGGGTGGGGTGGGGGTGGGTGGGGGGGTGTGGGGGTGGGGGTGGGGGTGTGGTGGGGGGGGGGTGGGGTGGGGGTGGGGTGTGGGGGGGGTGGGGGGTGGGGGTGTGGGGGTGGGGTGGGGGTGGGGGGGGGGTGGGGGTGGGGTGGTGGGGGGGTGTGGGGGGTGGGTGGGGGTGGGGGGTGTGGGGGTGGTGGGGGGGTGGGGGTGGGGGGGTGGGTGGGGTGGGGGGGTGGGGGGGTGTGGGTGTGGTGGGGGGTGGGTGGGGGGGGTGGGGGTGGGGTGTGGGGGGGGTGGTGGGGTGGTGGGGGGGTGGGGGTGGGGGGTGTGGTGGGGGTGGGGGGGTGGGTGGTGGGGGTGGGTGGGGGGTGTGGGGGTGGGGGGTGGGGTGGGGTGGGGGTGGGGGGTGTGGGGTGGGTGGGGTGTGGGGGGGGTGGGGTGGGGTGGGGGGGGTGGGGGTGTGGGTGGGGGGGGTGGGGGGGTGGGGGGGTGGGGTGTGGGGGGGTGGGTGGGGTGGGGGGGTGGGTGGGTGGGGTGGGGTGGGGGTGGGTGTGGGGGGTGGGGTGGGGGGGTGGGGGGGGTGGTGGGTGGGGTGGGTGGGTGGGGTGGTGGGGGTGGGGGGTGTGGGTGGGTGGGTGGTGGGTGGGGGTGTGTGGGGGGTGGGTGGGGGTGGTGGGGGGGGTGGTGGTGGGTGGGGGTGGGGTGGGGGTGGTGGGGGTGGGTGGGGGTGGGTGGGGGGTGGGGTGGGGGTGGTGGGGGGTGTGGGGTGGGGGGGTGGGTGTGGGGGTGGGGGGGGTGGGGTTGGGGTGTGGGGGGGTGGTGGGGGGTGGGGTGTGGTGGGGGGTGGGGGGGTGTGGTGGTGGGGGTGTGGGGTGTGGTGGGGGGGGGTGGGGGGGTGGGTGTGGGGGTGGTGTGGGGTGGGTGGGGTGGTGGTGGTGGTGGGGGGGGGTGGGTGGGGTGGGGGGTGTGGGTGGGTGGGGGTGGGGGTGGGGGGGGTGGGTGGGGTGGTGGGGGTGGGGTGGGGGTGGGTGGGGGGGTGGGGTGTGGGGGTGGTGGGGTGGGGTGGGGGGGTGTGGGTGTGGGGGTGGTGGGGGGTGGGGGTGTGGGGGGTGGGGTGGGGTGGTGGGTGGGGTGGTGGGTGGGGGGTGTGGGTGGTGGGGTGGGTGGGGGTGGTGGGGGGGTGGGGGTGGGTGTGGGTGGGGGGTGGGGGGGGGTGGTGGGTGTGGGGTGGGGGGGGTGGGGTGGTGGGGGTGGTGGGGTGGGTGGGTGGGTGGTGGGGGTGGGTGGGGGTGGTGTGGGGGTGGGGTGGGTGGGTGGGGGGTGGTGGGGGGGGTGGTGGGGTGGGTGGGGGTGGGTGGTGGGGTGGGGGTGGGGGTGGTGGGGTGTGGGGGGGTGGGGGGTGGGTGGGGTGGTGTGGGGGGGTGGTGGGGTGGGGGGGTGGTGGGTGGGTGGGGTGGGGTGGGTGGTGGGGGGTGGGGTGGGGGGGTGGGGGGTGGGTGGGGTGGGGGGGTGGGGGGGGGGTGGTGTGGGGGGGTGGGGGTGGGTGGTGTGGGGGTGGGGGGGGGGTGGGGGTGGGTGGGGGTGGGGGGTGGGGGGGTGGGTGGGGGGGGGTGGTGGGTGGGGTGGGGGTGGGGGGGTGGGGGTGTGGGGGGGGTGGGTGGTGTGGGTGGGGTGTGGGGGGGTGGGTGGTGGGTGGGGGTGGGGGGTGGTGGGGGGGTGTGGGGGGGTGGTGGGGTGGGGGTGTGGTGGGGTGGGGGTGGTGGGTGGTGGGGGGTGGGGTGTGGGGGGGGTGGGTGGTGTGGGGTGGGGTGGGGGGGGGTGGGGGGTGGTGGGGGGGTGTGGGGTGGGTGTGGGGGTGGTGGGGTGGGGTGGGGGGGTGGGGGTGGGGTGGTGTGGGGGTGGGTGGGTGTGGGGGGTGGGGGTGGGGGTGGGGGGGGGTGGGGGTGTGGGGGGGTGGTGGGTGGGGGGTGGGGGGGTGGGGGTGGTGGGGTGGGGGTGGGTGGTGGTGGTGGGGTGGGGGTGGGGGGTGGGGGGGTGTGGGGGTGGTGGGGGGGTGGTGGGGTGGGTGGGTGGGGGTGTGGTGGGGGGGTGGGGGGTGGTGTGGGTGGTGGGGGTGGGGTGGGTGTGGGGTGGGGGGGTGGGGGGGGGTGGTGGGGGGTGGTGTGGGGGGGGTGGGGGTGTGGGGGGTGGTGGGGTGGGTGGGGGTGGTGGGTGGGTGTGGGGGGTGGGTGGGGGTGGGGGGTGGGTGGGTGGTGGGTGGTGGGGTGGGGGGGGTGGGTGGGGGGGTGTGGGTGGTGGGGGGGTGGGGGGGGTGGTGGGTGGTGGGGGGGTGGTGGGTTGGGGGGGGTGTGGGGTGGGGTGGTGGGTGGGGTGTGGGGTGGGGGTGGGTGGGGGTGGGGTGGTGGGGTGGGTGGGGGGGGTGGGTGGGGTGTGGGGTGGGGGGGTGGGGGTGGTGGGGTGGGGGTGGGGTGGGTGTGGGGGGGGTGTGGGTGTGGGGGGTGGGGTGGTGGGGTGGGGGGGGGGTGGTGGGGTGTGGGGGGGGTGGGGGTGGGGTGGGGGTGGGGGTGGGTGTGGGGGGTGGGGTGGTGTGGGGGGGTGGGGTGGGGGTGGGTGGGTGGGGGTGTGGGGGGGGTGTGGGTGGGGTGGGGGGGGTGGGGTGGGTGGGGTGTGGGTGGGGGTGGGTGGGGTGTGGGGGTGTGGGTGGGGGTGGTGGGGGGGGGTGGGGGTGGTGGGTGGGTGGGGGGGTGGGTGGGGTGGGGTGGGGGGGTGGTGGGGGTGGGGGTGGGTGGGGGTGGGGGTGGTGGTGGTGTGGGGGGGGTGGTGGGGGGTGGGGTGGGTGGGGGGGTGGTGGTGGGGGTGGGGTGTTGGGGGTGGGTGGGGTGGTGGGGTGGGGTGGGGGGGGTGGGGGGTGGTGGGGTGGGTGGGGGGGTGGGTGTGGTGGGGGTGGGTGTGGGGGGGGGGTGGGGTGGGGGGTGGTGGGGGGGTGGGTGGTGGGGTGGTGTGGGGGTGGGGGGGGTGGGTGGTGGTGGTGGGTGGGTGGGGGTGGGGTGGGTGGGGGTGGGGGGTGGTGGTGGGGGTGGGTGGTGGGGTGGGTGGGGGTGTGGGGGGGTGGGTGGGGGTGGGGGTGGGGGGGGTGGTGGGTGTGGGGGGGTGGGGTGGGGTGGGGGGGTGGGTGGGGGTGGTGGGTGTGGGGTGGTGGGTGGGGGTGGGGTGGTGGGGGGGTGGGGGGGGTGGTGGGGGTGGGGTGGGGTGGGGGTGGGGTGGGGGGGGTGGTGGGGGGTGGGGGTGGGGGTGGTGGGTGTGGGTGGGGGGGTGTGGGGTGTGGGGTGGTGGGGGGGGTGGTGGGTGGGTGGGGGTGGTGGGTGGGGGGTGGTGGGGGGTGGGTGGTGGGTGGTGGGGGGGGGGTGGTGGTGGGGGTGGGTGGGGTGGGGGGTGGGTGGGTGTGGGGGGTGGGGGTGGTGGGGTGGTGGGGGGGGGTGGTGGTGGGGTGGGGGGTGGTGTGGTGTGGGGGTGGTGGGGGTGGGGTGGTGGGTGGGGGTGTGGGTGGGTGGGGTGTGGGGGGTGGTGGGTGGGGGGTGTGGGGTGGGGGTGGGTGGGGTGGGTGGGTGGGTGGGGGGGGTGTGGGGGGTGGTGGTGGTGGGTGGGGGGGGGTGTGGTGGGGGTGGGGGTGGGGTGGGTGGGGGTGGGGGTGGTGGGGTGGTGGGTGGTGGTGGGGTGGTGGGGGTGGTGGGTGTGGGGGGGTGGGGTGGGTGGTGGGGGGGGGTGGGTGGTGTGGGGGGTGGGTGGGGTGGTGGGTGGTGGGGGTGGTGGGGGTGGGGTGGGGGGTGTGGGGGGGTGTGGGTGGGGGGTGGGGGTGGTGGGTGTGGTGGGTGGGGGGGTGGGGTGGTGGGTGGGGGGGGTGGGTGGGGTGTGGGTGGTGTGGGGTGGGGGGTGGGGTGGGTGGGGGGGGGGTGTGGTGGGTGGGGGGGGTGGGTGGGGGTGGTGGGGGTGGGTGGGGTGGGGGGTGGGTGGGGTGGGGGTGGGGGTTGGGGGTGGTGGGTGGGGTGGTGGGGGGGTGGTGGGGTGGGGTGGGGGTGGGTGGGGTGTGGGTGGTGGGGTGGGGGGGGTGGGGTGGGGGTGGGGGTGGTGGTGGTGGGGGGGGTGTGGGGGGGGGGTGTGGTGGGGTGGTGGTGTGGGTGGTGGGGGTGGTGGGGTGGGGGTGTGGTGGGTGTGTGGGTGGTGGGTGGGGGTGGGTGTGGGGGTGGTGGGTGGGGGGGTGTGGGTGGTGTGGGGGGGGTGGGGTGGGGGGTGGGGGGGGTGTGGGGTGTGGGGGGGTGGGGTGGGGTGGTGGGGGGTGTGGGGGTGGGGGGGGGGTGGGGTGGGGGGGTGTGGGGGGGGGTGGTGGGGGTGGGGGGGTGTGGGTGGGGTGGGGGTGGTGTGGGGGGTGGTGGTGGGTGTGGGGGGGGTGGTGGTGGGGTGGGGGTGGGTGTGGGGGTGGGGTGGGGTGGGGTGGGTGGTGGGGGGGTGGGTGGTGGGGTGGGGGTGGGGGGGGTGGGTGGGGGTGGTGGGGGGGGTGGGGTGGGGTGGGGGGGTGGTGGGTGGGTTGGGTGGGGGTGGGTGGGTGGGGTGGGGTGGTGGGGGGGGTGGGGGTGGTGGGTGGGTGGTGGGTGTGGGTGGGGGGGGTGGGGTGGTGGGGTGGGGGTGTGGGTGTGGGGTGGGGGTGGGGTGGGGGGGTGGGGGGGGGTGGGGTGGTGTGGTGGGGGTGGGTGGTGGGTGGGTGGGGTGGGGGTGGGGGGGTGGGGGGGTTGGGTGGTGGGGGGGTGGGGTGGGGGGGTGGGGTGGGGGGTGTGGGGTGGGTGTGGGGGTGGGGGTGGGGTTGGTGGGGTGGGGGGTGGGTGGGGGTGGGGGTGGGTGGGGTGGTGGGTGGTGGGGTGGGTGGGTGGGGGGGGTGGTGGGGGGTGGGTGGGGGTGGGTGGTGGGGGGTGGGTGGGGGTGGGGGGGGTGGGGGTGGGGGGTGGGGTGGGTGTGGGGGGGTGGGGGTGGGGTGGGGTGTGGGGGTGGTGGGTGGGGTGTGGGGGGGGTGGGTGGGGTGGGTGGGGGTGGGGGGGTGGGGGGTGGTGTGGGGGTGGGGTGGTGTGGGTGGGGGGTGGTGGGTGTGGTGGGGGTGGGGGGGTGGTGGGGGTGGTGTGGGGGGTGGGGGGGTGGGTGGGTGGGGGTGGGGGGGTGGTGGGGTGGGGGTGGGGGGGTGTGGGGTGGGGGTTGGGGGTGGGTGGGTGGTGGGGTGGGGGGGTGGTGGGGTGGGGTTGGGGGTGGGGTGGGTGGGGGGGTGTGGGTGGTGGGGTGGGGGGTGGGGGGGGGTGTGGGGGGTGGGGTGGTGGGGGGGTGGGTGGTGGGGGTGGGGGGTGGGGGGGGGGTGGGGTGGGGTGGGGGTTGGGTGGGGGTGTGGGGTGGGTGGTGGGGGGGGTGGGGTGTGGGGGGGTGGTGTGGGGGTGGGTGGGTGGGGTGGGGTGGGTGGGGGGTGGGGGGTGGGGTGGGTGGGGTGGTGGGGGTGGGGGTGGTGGGGGGGTGTGGGGTGGGTGGGGTGGGGGGGTGGGTGGGGGTGGTGGGTGGGTGGGGGTGGGGTGGTGGGTGTGTGGGGGGTGGGGTGGGGTGGGGGGGGTGGGTGGGTGGGGGTGTGGGGTGGGGGGTGTGGTGGGGGGTGGGGTGGTGGGGTGGGGGGTGGTGGGGGGTGGGGGGGGTGTGGTGGGGGGGGGGTGGGGTGGGGTGGGGGTGGGTGGGTGGGGGTGGGTGGGTGGTGGGTGGGGGGGTGTGGGGGTGGGTGGGGTGGTGGGGGTGGGGTGGTGGGGGTGGGGGGGTGGTGGGTGGTGGGGGGGGGTGGTGTGGGGGTGGGGGTGGGTGGGGGGTGGTGGGGTGGTGTGGGGGGGGTGGTGGGGGGTGGGGGGTGGGGGTGGGTGGGGGGTGGGGGGGTGTGGTGGGGTGTGGGTGGGGGTGGGGGGTGGTGGGGGTGGGGGGGGTGGTGGGGTGGTGGGGGTGGGGGGGTGGTGGGGGGTGGGTGTGGGGGGGGGGTGGTGGGTGGTGGGTGGTGGGGGGTGGGGGGGGTGGGTGGTGGGGGGTGTGGGGTGGGTGGTGGGGTGGGGGGTGGGTGGGGGTGGGGTGGTGGGTGGTGGGGGTGGGTGTGGGGTGGGGGGTGGTGGGGGGTGGGTGGGGGGTGGGGGGGGTGGTGGGGGTGGGGGTGGTGGTGGGGTTGGGTGGGGGGTGGGTGGGGTGGGGGGTGGGGGTGGGGGGTGGGGTGGTGGGGGTGTGGGGTGGGTGGGGTGGGTGGTGTGGGGGGGTGGGTGGGGGTGGGGGGGGGGTGGTGGTGGGGGTGGTGGGGGGGGGGTGGGTGGTGGGGTGGGGGGGTGGGGTGGGGTGGGGGGGTGTGGGGTGGGGGTGGGTGGGTGGGTGGGGGTGGGTGGTGGGGGTGGGGGGGGTGGGGGGGGGTGTGGGGTGGGGGTGGGTGGGGTTGGTGGGGGGTGGGGGGTGGTGTGGGGTGGGTGGGGGTGGGTGGGGGTGGTGGGGTGGGGTGGGGGGTGGGGGTGTGGGGGGTGGTGGGGTGTGGGTGGGGTGGGGGGGTGGGGGTGGGGGTGGTGGGGTGGGGGTGGGTGGGGTGGGGGTGGGGGGTGGTGGGGTGGGTGGGGGTGGTGGGGGTGGGTGGTGGGGTGGGGGGGTGGTGGGGGTGGGGGTGGGTGGGGGTGGGTGTGGGGGGTGGTGGGGGGGTGGGGGTGGGGGGTGTGGGGGGGGTGGGGGTGGTGGGGGTGGGTGGGGTGTGGGGGGGGGTGGGGGGTGGGTGGGGTGTGGGGTGGGGGGTGGTGGTGTGGGGGTGGGGTGGGGTGGTGGGGGGGGGTGGGGTGGGGTGGTGGGGGGGTGTGGTGGGGGGGTGGGGGGGGTGGGGGGGTGGTGGTGGGGGGTGTGGGTGGGGGTGGGGGGGTGGTGGGTGGGTGTGGGGTGGGTGGGTGGTGGGGGGGGTGGGGTGGTGTGGGGTGGGGGGTGGGGTGGGGGTGGGTGGGGGTGGGGGTGGGTGTGGGGGGTGTGGGGTTGGGGGTGTGGGGGTGGTGGGTGGGGGTGGGTGTGGGGGTGGGGTGGTGGGGGGTGGGGGTGGGTGGTGGGGTGTGGTGGGGGGGGTGGGTGGGGGGTGGGTGGGGGGGGTGTGGGTGGGTGGGGGTGGTGGGTGGGGGGGGGGTGGGGTGGTGGGGGGGTGGGGTGTGGTGGGGGGGGGTGGGGTGGTGGTGGGGGTGGTGGGGGGGTGGGTGGGGGGGTGGGGGTGGTGGGGTGGGTGGTGGGGTGGTGGGTGGGGGGTGGGTGTGGGGGTGGGGGTGGTGGGGGTGTGGTGGGGTGTGGGGGGGTGGGGGGGGGGTGGGGTGGGGGTGGTGGGGGGTGGGGTGTGGGTGGGTGGGGGGTGGGGTGGTGGGGTGGGGGTGGGTGGGGGGGTGGTGGGGGGGTGGGGTGGGGTGGGGTGGTGGGGGGTGGGGGGTGGGGGGGGGTGGTGGGGGTGGGGTGGGTGGTGGGGGTGGTGGGGGTGGGGGTGGTGGGGGGTGGGGTGGGGGGGTGGGTGTGGTGGGTGGTGGTGGGGTGGGGGGTGGGGGGGGTGGGTGGGGTGGTGGGGGTGGGTGGGGGGGGTGGGGGTGGGGTGGGGGGGTGGGGGTGGTGTGGGGGGTGGGGTGGGGTGGTGGGGGGTGGGGGGTGGTGGGGGGGGTGTGGGTGGGGGGTGTGGGTGGTGGGGGTGGGGGTGTGGGTGGTGGGTGGGGGTGGGGGGGTGTGGTGGGGGGGGTGGGGGGTGGGTGGGGGGGGTGGGGGTGGGGGGGTGGGGTGGGGGGTGTGGTGGGGTGGGTGGGGGGGTGGGTGGGTGGTGGGGGGGGGTGGGGTGGGTGGGGGGTGGGGGTGGGGTGTGGGGGGTGGGGGGTGGGTGGGGGTGTGGGTGGTGGGGGGGGTGTGGGGGGGGTGGGGTGGTGGGTGGGGTGGGGGGGTGGTGGGGTGGGGGTGGGGTGGGTGGGGGGGTGGTGGTGGGTGGGGTGGTGGGGGGGGTGGGGTGGTGGGTGGGGTGGGGGGTGGGGTGGTGTGGGGTGGGTGGGGGGTGTGGTGGGGTGGGGGGGGTGGGTGTGGGTGGTGGGGGTGGGGGTGGTGGGTGGGGTGGGTGGGGGGGTGGGGTGGGGGTGTGGGGGTGGGGTGGGGGGTGGTGGGGGTGGGGGTGTGGGGGGTGTGGGTGGGGTGGGTGGGGGGGGTGGGGTGGGTGTGGGGTGGGGGTGGGGGTGGGTGGGGTGTGGGTGTGGGGGGTGGTGGGTGGGTGGGGGGTGGGGGTGGTGGTGTGGTGGGGGGGTGGGTGTGGGGGGTGGGTTGGGGGGGGGGTGGTGGGGGTGTGGTGGGGGGTGGGTGGGGGTGGGTGGGGTGGGTGGGGGGGGGTGGTGTGGGGTGGTGGGGGTGTGGGGTGGGGGGTGGGGTGGGGGTGTGGGGTGGGGGTGGGGGTGGTGTGGGGGGGGTGGTGGGTGGTGGGGTGTGGGTGGGGGTGTGGGGTGGTGGGTGGGTGTGGTGGGGGTGGGGTGGTGGTGGGGGGGTGTGGGGGGGGGTGGGGGGTGGGGTGTGGTGTGGGGTGGTGGGGTGGTGGGGTGTGGGGGTGGGTGGTGGGTGGGGTGGGGTGGTGGTGGTGGGGGGGGTGGGGGTGGGGTGGTGTGGGGTGGTGGGTGGGGTGTGGGGGGTGGGTGGTGGGTGGGTGGTGGTGGGTGTGGGGGGGGTGGGGTGGTGGTGGGTGGGGGTGTGGGTGGGGTGGGGGGGTGGTGGGGGTGGGGGTGGTGGGTGGGGGGTGGGGTGGGGGTGGGGGGGTGGGTGGGGGTGTGGGTGGGGGTGGTGGGTGGGGGTGGGTGTGGGGGTGGGGGTGGGGGTGGGGTGGTGGGGGGTGTGGTGTGTGGGGGTGTGGGGTGGTGGGGGGGTGGGGTGGTGGGGTGGTGTGGTGGGGGGTGGGGGTGGGTGGGGTGTGGTGGGTGGGTGTGGGGGGTGTGGGGGTGGGTGGGGGTGGTGGGGGGTGGGGTGGGGGTGGGTGGGGTGGGTGGGGGGGGTGGGGGGGTGTGGGTGGGGGGTGGGTGTGGGTGGGGGGTGGTGGGGTGGGGGGTGTGGGGGTGGGTGTGGGGTGTGGGGGGGGTGGGGGTGGGTGGGGGTGGTGGGGGGTGGTGTGGGGGTGGGGTGTGGGGTGGGTGGTGTGGGGGTGGGGGTGGGTGGGGGTGGGGGGTGGTGGTGGTGGGGTGGGTGGGGGTGGGGGGGTGGGTGTGGGGGGGGTGTGGGTGGGGTGTGGTGGGGGGGTGGTGTGGGGTGGGTGGTGGGGGTGTGGGTGGGGGGGTGGGGGGGGGGTGTGGGGGTGGGGGGTGGTGTGGGGGGGGTGGGGTGGTGTGGTGGGGGTGGGTGTGTGGGGTGGGGGGGGGGTGGTGGGGGGTGGGTGGGGTGGGTGGGGGGTGGGTGGTGGGGGGGGTGTGGGTGGGGGTGGGGGTGGGGTGTGGTGGGGGTGGGGGGTGGGGGGGGGTGTGGGTGGGGGTGGGGTGGTGGGTGGTGGGGGGGTGTGGTGGGGTGTGGGGGGTGTGGGGGTGTGGTGGGTGGTGGGTGGTGGGGTGGGGGGTGGGGTGGGTGGGGTGGGGGGGGTGGGGGTGGTGGGTGGGTGGGGTGGTGGGGGGTGGGTGGGGTGTGGGGGGTGGGGGGTGGGTGGTGGGGGGGTGGGGTGGGGGGGGGTGGGGTGGTGGGGGGTGGGGGGGGTGGTGTGGGGGTGGGGTGGGGGTGGGTGGGTGGGGGGGGTGGGGGGGGTGTGGGGTGGGGGGGTGGTGGGGTGGGGTGGTGGGGGGTGGGTGGTGGGTGGGGGTGTGGTGGGGGTGGTGGGTGGGGTGTGGTGTGGAGGTTGGTTGGGTGGTGTGGTGGGGTGGGTGTTGGTGGGGTGGTGGGTGGTGGTGGGTGGTGTGGTGGTTTGTGAGGTGTGTTTGGATTTATGATATATTAAGTGGGTTTATGTTTGGTATTATATTTTTTATTATATATTACTTAATTTTATTTATTTTTATTTATTTTTTTTTTAATATTTAATTGTTTTATATTTTTATTCTTCTTTTATTTACTATTTATTTATAATTTGATTTTTATACCTTAATTTTTATTTATTATTTAAAATTATTTTATTTATTATTTATCTTATTATATTTATTCTATATTATTTTATATTATTTTCTTTATTTTATCATGTTTATTTTTATTTATTATTATTTTTATTTTATTTTATATTAATTTTTTATTTTCTATATTTATATCTATTTTTCTTTAATTTTATTGAATATTATTATCTTAATTTATATAAGAGGATCAGTGACTTTATATAAAGAGGATCAGTGACTGTATATAAAGAGAATCAGTGACTGTATATAAAGAGGATCAGTGACTGTATATAAAGAGGATCAGTGACTGTATATAGAGAGGATCAGTGACTTTATATAAAGATGATCAGTGACTGTATATAAAGAGGAGCAGTGACTGGTGGTGGAGCCTCCTGATTGGCTGATCCTCAGACCTTCAGGTGGAACAGTCTCTGTGTGAACGAACAGATTTAGCTCTGCAGCTCTGAACTTCCTTATTTGACTTGTCGGCTTGAAGCTATTTATACCGAAGTCTCTTCTCAGGCGTCTGTTTGTCGCTCGCTGACATTCCTGCCGTCTGTCATGTCTGAGCTCAGAGAGGAAACGACCACCAGCTGAGAGCCTCCACCGCCCGTCGCTCTGATCCTGGATCTGTTGTGGCTCCTGAGCCCTGAAATAACCAGTCTCCACTTCTAAACTGGTCAAATGGTGTCGGACAATAATCCCCTTCACCCACTGACTGAGCCCAGTATTCTTAAGTATTTGAATTGAACAGTGATTCAGAAAAGACAATAATATGGTGACGTCAGTTCATGACCTCATTAAAAATTTGTGCCATCTTTAAATGAACACATGTTTTTTTTAATCCTGCGTTTGGTCGAGAGGTGACGAAGTCAACGTTGAAGTTCTTGCTCAGATCATTTCTACAGATCGGGGGTCACGTGCACGGCCGACTGCTCGGACCTCAGACCTGTTGTCAGTTTACCGTGTCCTGCTCTCGGAGTATTTGCGTGTTCCTTGTTTCAGTGACAGTTGTCGTGATGTCACTGGACTTTGTGAGGATGCACAATAACACCTCAGTCTTCTCATGTAAAAGGTGAAAAGAACCATTGAGGTGTTCACACTACGACAAACGGATCATCGAGCAGCGGTGGAGTGACCGTGTGTGTTCCCAGGCTGCAGCTCAGCTGAACCTTTGTGATTCCCTGAAGAGTTTCTTACGCCAGGCGGAAATTCTTCCCCTGAGAAAACACACGTCCCGGCCGAGGCGTTCCTCACAAGCATAGAGCTGCAGATGATTGATAGCAAACAAATGTTCTGTACAGTTTAAACAGAGTCGACCTGAGAACGTGCACGGGCTTCCTGCAGCAGCGAGCTGAAGAGCTGCAGCTGCCGAACAGTTAGGATCAGATTAACCCTCACGAAACACAGAAGAGGGAAAGATGGTCACGACCAGAGTCTCTCAGAAAAGTGACTGGCTGAGAAACCAGCTGCAGAAACGTTTTCAACAATCATTCATCGGAGCCAAGAGTGAAACATCTGCCAACAGCTGGAGCTCCACCAGGGTCTGGCTCCAGACGGACGTGATGGTGTCGCTCCAGCTGAACCAACTATCTGAGAGGAAGTGAAGGTCCTGGTCCCAAACTGGAAGAATGCAAACAGCCATACTGATCTTTAATGGTAGTAAAGATATCACAAAAGATCTGTCAGACGGCTGTTGGTCTAAAGTCTCCTGCTGAGAGGAGCTCAGTCCCAGAAGAGGCTGAAGCTCCTGTGTTCTGTCACCTGCCTTCAGTCCGGTGACTTTAAACACATGTGAAACTAAAGAGATCAGCAGGAATCAGGTCCGACTGTTTCCAGACAGCCATAGTAACCGTGTATATAATATGTAACGTGTGAAATATGCATGTGAACTGTTGTTGCTCAACAGTGAAGCAATTTCCAAGATTTACTCCTCGTCAATCATTTACATCCAAAAACATGAGACAATAAAGGCGAGCGTGAAAAGAGCGGTTATCCTTTAACCTCGCCCTTCTCCCCCCCACTGCATTTTTTAAATACTGTGGTCAGGAGGGTGTAGTTACTCTTCTACATGTGGGGTTATTTACAATGTGGTGAGGAACGATGGTTTAAAGTGAAGACTTTAAAACACTTGATTCTGCTCGTCAGCCGATACACGAGGATTTGACTCGTGTGTGTTGCGTTACACAGACGTTCTCTGTGCAGGTGGATGAAAAGTACATTTACACTTCAGGTTCAGTTTCCTCTCTGACCTCTTCTCTCTCAACACTGTAAAAACATGAAGTCAAACCATTAAAACCAGTCAGAGAGGTTTGTGTCTGAGGCCAGATGTCAGGTTCCTGCTGGACACATCATTAGTCTCATGTTCATATCAGACACAGATTAACCTTGATCCACATCTCGTTGGGACAGACTCTGGTTTGTCTTCAGATCCCGTGTGTTTGTCCTCACGCAGCTGCTGAGGGAGAAGCTGATAAACTTCCTGCTGATACTGAACCAACTATCGTGGTCCTCCTCTCCCACTTGTTCACACACTGAGATACTGAGCAGGTGTCCACCAGTAATTCTCTCCATCTGGACCTCGTGTCAGAACCCGGCCAAGAAAATAAATCCCTCTCACTGAAAATGTCCCTCATGGCTTCCTGTTGCATCACTGGCTTTTAGTGTTTCCCACAGTCAGAGATTTTAAACCTCACCACTAACACATGTGAAGCAGAATGTGCAGACGATGTGAAGAGAACACACAACACAACACAACACAACACAACACAACACAACACAACACAACGGATGTAGTCAATCACTTCATAGACTTTATAAACCAGTTACCAGAGAAACACAAATTGCTTTTAAACAAAACACACAATAAAATAAATTCAGTGAATAGAGGAAATGAAAGTCTCAGAATATGAACATGAGATGAAGATAAACACACTTAATTAATAAATGAATTAAAAAGGATCAAATGTCCGTGTGGTTGAACCTGCAGTGACAGAAGTGAATAATTATTCATCCTAACTTTCGGTGCCTCGGTGTTCTATCATTTATTTTAGTTTCACCTGTCTGTTCATTTGACTTTATTCTTTTATTTATTTGATCCTTTCACACAAATAACATAAAAAATAACCATACACCAACATATATATTAACATAAAATACAACAAACACCCCAAACCATCCTTAAATTAACATAACAACCCTAAATAACTCTACTATTCTCATAACATACATAATACCTTATTCAATTCATAATAAACATCACATCTCCAAACAAACACCATCACATATAATCCAATCTATACCATAACATCTTAGTATCTCTCTATACTATATTATTATTTTATACTCATATAAATAATAATATTTTTTTTTTTATTATTTTTTTCAACATCATATTTTCTATATAAATTTTTATTAAATATTATTATTATACTTCCAGGAGAGATCATGTGTGTGTGTTGAGAGAGAACTTCACTGTTTTATACAATTTCTTTGTAGTTTTATTAAACTTATGTATAGGATTGAGTCAATTTTATCTCATGTATATACGAGAGAGTATTGTTTATAAGTTTTATATTTATACTTCCCCCCTAAACTATATCCCATAACATTACAAACATTTACTTTACGATGTCTTCAATTACCCCAATTACCACAATTCAATCCAACGCATCAATCCTACTATATTTATCCTTACATCAAAACTATCATATAAAAACACCCTCACATCAACACCATCCATCACTATTCACACCATAATTCTATATCTCACAATACCATACCTCCCCCTCCTCTTATATCATTATTACTTTTTATACACATATATTATACCATAAATATATCTCCCCTTCCTTAACACTCCCCACTTTAACTCCTTCTTAATTATATATTCCCCCTTCAATATATCACTTCACCTTACCCACATAAATCCCATATTCTATCAAACCCAACCCCTTTCAACCATTCAACATTCCTTCTACTAAAAATTATCAGAGTCTTCTTCGCGCACTCCAATTTCCCCTCAAATAGCACACACTTTCCCCCACCTTAATTTACGACGCTAACCTTACCCTTCTCCTCTCTCTCTCACCTCCTCCTACTCACCTCAATGTATTTATTTTCATGATAATTTAATGTAGAAATTGGTGTCTCTTATGATATTATAAAAAAATACCCTCCCCTCTACACTCGTCTCACTTCTTCTCCTATATCTCATAACACTCATCCAACCGCTTTTTTTAATTCAATGTAATAAATATTATTTAAAAGAACACTTCTCCTCCAGAAGACTCATGAAGAGTAGATAGATAACTCGTGACTCCTCGACACCCCACCATGTGAAACTCCTCTTTTGCGTCCTCTCGCTCACACTGTATTTTCCTTCTCTAACGTATCCCCTCCCCCCCTTCTACTCACCCCTCACCCCCCAACCCCCCCCCATCACTTACCCCACACTCCCACCCTTTACACTCCACATCTTTGTGTTGCTGCATCCCCATCTCCTAATTCCAAATTAACTTGTGTGTGTGTGTGAATGTAGTGTATATAGACGTATGTCACACTCACCCATCTTACATGCGCCATATGTGTCTCGATGTATCTAACACTCGCATATTTAATCATTAGAGCCGTCACCCACGAGTGAACATCCCGTAGACATATAGAACTAGATAGAGAGAGATGTATGCTTATGTGAGAGAGATCAGACACCACTCAATATTAGATGAGAGATAGAGATAGCCCAATCATAAATAATGTCACA
Source organism: Pseudopleuronectes americanus (assembly GCA_038501795.1). NCBI lineage: Eukaryota > Metazoa > Chordata > Actinopteri > Pleuronectiformes > Pleuronectidae > Pseudopleuronectes > Pseudopleuronectes americanus. Next base: position 759,550 of record JBAMIH010000025.1, on the reverse strand, counting down.
GACACTCACAGTACACAACCATCTCTCTGCTCACACACACTCACTCACTGTAGTCATCACTCGCTCTCGCACATCCCCCACAACATACAGAGATAGATAGATAGATTAGAGACAGTCTCTACGTTCTAACCTCGCCGTGTGCATGTCTATCTACTACTATAGTTACCTCAGTAATGTTATCTTTCCTTGTCCACCATCCCGCATCGCACCTTAACACTACCCCACCAACCCCCCCCTCCCACACTCACCCATATCACCAACCTAATCTTGTGTCCTCCCCATATAATTCCCTCAGAGACATCCACCTAACCCCCCATCTCAAAATACCTTCCTCATCATAACTCCCCATAACCAACCTCATCTCAACCCCTACTGTTACGACACTCACAAACTCTAGACACTCTCTACAAATTCCATCTACCGCCGCTATTTGAAATTTCTAGTGTAGGAGTACAGATAGAGATCTAGAATATAAAGACATAGTTCATAATAATATACTTTCTTTTATTAACTTACCCCCCCAAATTCCCCTCTCCTGTAGCCGTGAGTTCGTGTACCAAGATCTATGACATATATGTATGACTGCCCTATGTGAGAACAGTATCAGAAGATAAATCATTTGCCCTCACCAACAAAATAATCACTTTACATAAGATAATAGCTGTCATACAACCCTCATCAAACGACTACTAAACTCCGCTTCAAACACTATGTACAGACTTAGACTATCCACTTATAAAATTTATGATCTATCCCAACAATCAACTACTAACTGATGTGTTTTTTGTGATTACTGACAAATGACACAATACAAAAGTTTGTATTTTGTTCTCACTGAGCAATTCTACAGATTACCTTCAAGTTCGACTTGTGAACGATAGAGTGTACATCACTCTCTGTCCTCACACCTGTACTTGAAACAATAACCAGATAAGCTGCACCTTAGGTCAGAAAGTTACTCCATGTAAATGTGCTGTGTGCTATAACAATTCTCATCATTTACCCGCAATCTCTATTCTATGATATATTTTATACACCCTCTTTGTGCTCCACACCTATTTCTCTCCTCTCACGACGTAAACTCTATGTAATGTTAATCGTCAATCGGAGCGAGGCATCAGAAGCACGGCCGACCGCCGACAACTCCAGCTAGTAGATGATTTCTTGTAGTAAGCATGATGACACTCAGAAAGCTCATGCCGAGAGTATACCGGCCATTGGGCCTCTGCTCAATGTTCCTACTGTGACCAGAGCGATTTCAGACTCCCTCGCCTGTGTGGGTTAACACCGCGCGTGTTCACTAATGGACACAGTGTGGCATGCAAGCCAAATTGGTGTTCTGAGATAACTCAGGCGAAGAATCGGCCATACGCATTGCAGTTGTGCTAGAGAGAATGCCACCTGGTCGATAAATGGAGCACGCGAAGAATAATTGTGAGTCTTTGAGAGAACTCTGATTTATGTAGGCCGACACAGTTGTAACTGGATAAATATGTGAATATCCTTGTCGTTGTTTGCTTCACAGCAAGAGGGGGAAAGAAAATAAATCTCCCAGAAAACATCGCAATGAATGTGAGCTCCCAGCGGAGTTCATTTTCCGAGTTTTGTAGTCACGCTTCATGAGCTAGATCACTCTGACTCGCAGATATTTATTCACCCAAGAGTTGCCCTCCCCCCCACCTCCTATGCTACTGTTGGCTGCGATCCATATCAACTGAGAGATTTGTTTAACCCGACCAGGCGAGTTGAAGTCTGATCTAAATGAACCTGTCTCTCCCTCTCAGCCTGTGACTGTAACGGGAAGAGCTCCGAGTGTTCCTTCGATGCCGAGCTGTACCGGGCCACAGGTCACGGAGGTCACTGCAGAAACTGCGCCGACAACACCGACGGCCCGAACTGTGAGCGCTGCCTGGACAACTACCACAGGGACCAGAGCGGCAGCCGCTGTCTGCCCTGCGGCTGCAACTCTGTAGGTGAGTCACAACTCGTACTGACTTCAGATCAGGTCTCTGCTCTGGTCATCAGGCTGGAGACTCTGTCAGGTCAATGAGCACTGACCTGAGGTCTCTCTGCTGCCTGTGTCTTCAGCCGGATCCTCATCTCTACATCCACACGACTACGTTTCAGTTTGATTTCACCTCCACTGAAGATACTTGTTGTCAAAGCTTCTCCAGAGGTTTAGAACTTGTGGCACAGAGAAGATGGGAAACACAACCTCTTTCTGATTGGGTGTTTGTGGTCACAACTTGACCTTCTCTGATTCGTCAGGTTCATCACATGACCTCCCAGTGTGTGTGATGTTCACGTGATGTGTGCGTCAGGCCTCTTGGTGTGGACGGGGATTGAACGTGATATTGATTAAGATGCATTTATTATCCCAAACACATGCAGAGACATGCACAGACACACTCATGCAGGTAAGGGAAATGTAGCCTCTGCTTTTGACCCATCAGGTGCAGGACACACAGAGCAGTGAGCGACCATGTACGGTGCTCGGGGAGCAGATGTTGGGGGAGTAAGGTGCCTTGCTCAGGGGCACTAGGCAGGGTAGAGAGAATCCTCTTGGATTTTTAGACAGATCTATCCAGGTTCGTCTTTTTGTTGTTTCTCTGTGGAATCGAACCAGAGACCTTCTCTGCCCATAGTCCAAGTGTCTGCCTCTAGACCACCGCCTCTCCATATGGAGCAGGCAGAGGGTTTAGATGTAGTAGTGTGGGTGAAGCCCAAGTGCATGATGGGACACGAATGCAGCAAAGCCAAGTGAACTTGTATAAATTAGGTGTTTGTGTGTTTAATGTGCCTCATGTGCTGAGAACCAGTGTAAAGCTTGAGGAGCAGTGAAGAGTGAAACCTCTGGAACGAATGTGTGGTGCTGGTGGAGCTGCAGTGAAGTGATGTGAAGCAGCTGCTGCTCTGAACCCACTGTTCACACATGTGTTTGTGTGTTTGTGTGTTTTCAGGCTCGGAGTCTCCCCAGTGCGACAACAGAGGAATGTGTGCGTGTAAACCAGGAGTGACGGGAGATAAGTGTGACCGCTGTCAGCCGGGTTACCACAGCCTGACGGAGGCCGGCTGCAGGTACACATCAGATCACACATTGTTTACACTGTAGATAAAACTGTAAACAACATGGATGACATGACGGCTCCTGTTAGTGAAGCCAAAACATCTGGATCTGCAGGTCCCAGCGTTTCCTGTCTACAGATGTCTTGAGGCCTGATGTCATTTAAACTCTAACTCTGCTCTCTGAGCGCCCCCTGCTGGCAGAGCCGCCTCCTCACCCCCCTCTCTCTCTCCCCATGTCAGGCCCTGTTCTTGCTCGCCCTCTGGCAGCACTCAGGAGTGTGACGTCAACTCGGGACAGTGTCGCTGCAAAGACAACGTGGAGGGCTTCAGCTGCGACAGGTAACACACACACACACACACACACACACCTGCCGTGTGTCACAAGGTGTAACCCTAACCCCACTTGTCACTGTTGCTATGGTGACGCCTGAGTTGTGCTTTTAGTTTGAAACCTGCGAGATGTTTTTTTTTACATTTCAGGAGGAAGAGAGGGAACATTTAAGATGAAAAGAAAGTAGAAAAGGAAATAATTGTTATAACTAAGGGTGTAAGGTCCCAGGTCTGACCTCTGACCTCTGACCCTGCCTCGTGAACGAAGGCGTCAGGAGAGCAGCTGGTGGCGTTCGCTCCTCACCTCTTCCTGTTTCCTGTCCCTCAGGTGCAAACTGGGTTTCTTCAACCTGGATCCCAGTAACCCTCAGGGCTGCACGCCGTGCTTCTGCTTCCAGCACTCGTCTGTGTGCGACAGCGCCGAGGGCTTCAGCGTGCACGCCGTCAGCTCCTCCTTCCACAGAGGTAACGCCCCCTGCAGGCCAAAGACAAAATGAACTCTGTGATGGTCAGAGAGTTTAAAACTGTGTGTGTGTGTGTGTGTGTGTCAGATGACGAACAGTGGACCGGTCAGCAGCGTGATGGGTCAAGTGTCTCAGTCCAGTGGTCTCCCAGCGGACAGGAAATCTCCCTCATCTCAGACGACTACTTCCCCATGTATTTTGTAGCCCCAGGTACACACACAATACACAACACACACACACACACTCCACCTCCCCTCCCTCCCTCCCTCCCTCTCTGACCTGGTGTGTGTGTGTCACAGAGAACTTCCTGGGGAACCAGATGCTCAGTTATGGTCAGAACCTGACTCTGAGTTTCCGGGTCGACCGGCGGGACACTCGTCTGTCGGCGGAGGATCTGGTTCTGGAAGGTTCTGACCTGAGAGTGGCCGTCCCCCTGATCGCCCAGGGCAACGCCTACCCCAACGAGAACATGCAGACATACGTGTTCAGGTGAGCTCCTCTCAGATCATGTGACTTCCTGTTGGTCCGACAGGAAGTCACATGATCTATAACCTGCCTGTGTTCTGGTTCAGGCTCCATGACAGCACCGACTACCCCTGGAGACCGACCATCAGCCACTCGGACTTCCAGAAGCTTCTTCACAATTTGACGGCCGTCAAGATCCGAGGCACCTACAGTGAACGGAGTATGCACAACTCAACGCACAACTCGACGCACAACTCGACGCACAACTCGACGCACAACTCAACGCACACCTCGACGCAACGCACACCTCAACGCACACCTCAACGCACACCTCAACGCACACCTCAACGCACACCTCAACGCACACCTCAACGCACACCTCAACGCACACCTCAACGCACACCTCAACGCACACCTCAACGCACACCTCAACGCACACCTCAACGCACACCTCAACGCACAACAACACACAGTTAATTGTTTATGAACCTGTCCATGCAGGTGCTGGTTACCTTGACGACGTCTCCTTGGTAACAGCGAGGCGGGGCCCAGGGGAGCCGGCCCGCTGGGTGGAGCAGTGCACCTGTCCTCAGGGTTACCAGGGTCAACACTGTGAGCAGTGCACTCTGGGATACCGCCGCGCCCGCCCAGAGCTCGGCGCCTTCAGCTCCTGTGAACCCTGCAACTGTAACGGGCACAGCGACGCCTGCCACCCCGACACAGGTAACACGGGTTTAACTGGTTCATCTAGTCCATCTGGTTCCTCTGGTTCCTCTGGTTCCTCTGGTTCCTCTGGTTCCTCTGGTTCCTCTGGTTCATCTGGTCCATCTGGTTCCTCTGGTTCCTCTGGTTCCTCTGGTTCCTCTGGTTCATCTAGTCCATCTGGTTCCTCTGGTTCCTCTGGTTCCTCTGGTTCCTCTGGTTCCTCTGGTTCCTCTGGTTGAACTTCTCTGTCCATGTGTCAGGAGCGTGTGACTGTCTCCACGACACGGCCGGTCTGAGCTGTGAACGCTGTAAAGACGGGTTCTATGGCGAGGCCGCCCAGGGGACAGCCGGTGACTGCCAGCCGTGTCCCTGCCCCCCCGGAGCCACCTGCGCCGTGGTTCCCAAAACCAGAGAGGTGGTGTGCACCAACTGCCCCGCCGGAACCACAGGTGATCACTCTGCTCAGACTCAGACTCCGTCCAGATTGTTTTGTGTCCTTGTGTTTGACCACGCCTCTCCGCAGGGAAGCGCTGCGAGCTCTGTGACGACGGCTTCTTCGGCGACCCGCTGGGCCAGAGCGGCCCGGTCCGAGCCTGCCGGGCCTGCAAGTGCAGCGACAACATCGACCCCAACGCCGTCGGCAACTGCAACCGCGAGACCGGAGAGTGTCTGAAGTGCATCTACAACACGGACGGCTTCTTCTGCGACCGCTGCCAGGAGGGTTTCTATGGCAACCCGCTGGCCACCAGCCCCACGGACAAGTGCAAAGGTAACAGGAGGTCGGGTTTATGGTTGATGAGTGGGATGACATGTTTAATAACATAATTAATAAGTGTGTGTGTGTGTCCTCAGCCTGCTCCTGCTCTGTGTATGGGACGGTGGGGGGGACAGACCAGCTGCTCTCAGGTCACCGGTCAGTGTCCCTGTCTCTCTAACGTCTCCCAGCGGGACTGCAGCGCCTGTGAACCCGGCTTCTTCAACCTGCAGAGCTCCAGCGGCTGCGAGCGGTCAGACCACGAACACGTCCAGATGGTTTTTGATATTTGAAGGTGTTTATTTTTCTCCCTCAGTGTTTCTGAGTGTTTCCATTTTGTGTGTGCGCAGGTGTAACTGTAACCCGATTGGCTCCACCAACGGTCAGTGTGACATCACCACAGGCCAGTGCGAGTGTCAGCCCGGCGTCACAGGGGGGGCACTGCGAGCGCTGCGAGGTCGCCTTCTTCGGATTCAGCTCGTCCGGCTGCAAACGTGAGGATCTTGATTTGCTGGTGTCGGCCGGCAAATTCTTTCACATGTATTTTACAAGTTGGCTCCTGGATTCTGTCGTGTGGCTGAACATGCTCCACGTGTGTCTGACGTGTGTCTGACGTGTGGTTGACATGTGACCTGCAGCTTGTGACTGCGACCCCGAGGGCTCCCAGTCAGACCAGTGCAAAGAGGACGGGCGCTGTGAGTGTCGTCCGGGCTTCGTTGGCGCTCGATGTGACATGTGTGAGGAGAACTACTTCTACAACCGCACGGTGCCGGGCTGCCAGCAGTGTCCCTCCTGCTACAGCCTGGTCAGAGACAAGGTGAGGACGTGTGCACGTACTATCGGAGCACTGCTGTGTGTGTGTGTGTGTTAGTGTTGTTTTAACCTGGACAAGGGGTGTTTGTGTGTCTGCAGGTGAACCAGCAGAGGCAGAAGCTTCACGACTTGCAGACTCTGATCGACAACCTGGGCTCAGGTCAGGAGACGGTCAGCGACAAGGCGTTTGAGGACCGACTGAAGGAGGCCGAGCGAGCCATCATGGATCTGCTGGACGAGGCTCAGACCAGCAAAGGTAACACACACGGCTCTAAGTTAATGGAACTACACTTCCCAGGATGCTTCAGGGGTTGTAGAGACTGAATGGACTGATCTTAGTGTCTCTCCTAACGTCTGTGACCTCTGACCCCTCAGGCGTGGACAGAGGCCTGCTGGATCGACTGAACACCATCAACAATACTCTGACCACTCAGTGGAACCGACTGCAGAACATCCGCAGCACGGTGGACGACACCGGCGCTCAGGCCGACCGCGCCCGCGGCCGAGTGCGAGACGCAGAGAGCCTGATTGACCGAGCCCGGCAGGAGCTGGACAAGGCCCGGGACGCCGTCAGCAAAGTGGTGAGTGTGAGGGTGAGGGTGAGAGGGTGAGTGAGAGGGTGAGTGAGAGGGTGAGGGCGAGTGAGAGGGTGAGTGAGAGGGTGAGGGTGAGGGCGAGTGAGAGGGTGAGGGTGAGTGAGAGGGTGAGTGAGAGGGTGAAGGAGAGGGTGAGTAAGAGGGTGAGTGAGAGGGTGAGTGAGAGGGTGAAGGAGAGGGTGAGTGTGAGTGAGAGGGTGAGTGAGAGGGTGAGTGAGAGGGTGAGTGAGCGTGAGAGGGTGAGTGAGAGGGTGAGTGAGAGGGTGAGTGAGAGGGTGAGTGAGAGGGTGAAGTGAGAGGGTGAGTGTGAGTGAGAGGGTGAGTGAGAGGGTGAGGGTGAGTGAGAGGGTGAGTGAGAGGGTGAGTGAGAGTGAGAGTGAGAGTGAGAGGGTGAGTGAGAGGGTGAGTGAGAGGGTGAGTGAGAGTGAGAGTGAGAGGGTGAGTGAGAGGGTGAGTGAGAGTGAGAGTGAGAGGGTGAGTGAGAGGGTGAGTGAGAGGGTGAGTGAGAGGGTGAGTGAGAGGGTGAGTGAGAGGGTGAGTGAGAGGGTGAGTGAGAGTGAGAGTGAGAGGGTGAGTGAGAGGGTGAGTGAGAGGGTGAGTGAGAGTGAGAGGGTGAGTGAGAGGGTGAGTGAGAGTGAGAGGGTGAGAGGTGAGTGAGAGGGTTAGGGTGAGTGAGAGGTGAGTGAGAGGGTGAGTGAGAGGGTGAGTGAGAGGGAGAAAGTGAGTGAGAGGGTGAGTGAGAGGGTGAGTGTGAGAGGTGAGAGGGTGAGGGTGAGTGAGAGTGAGAGGGTGAGTGTGGGCGCTGCTGTCGCTGCAACTGTTACCCACCTGAGAGCTCATCTAGAGACTCACTTCCTGTCGTCCGCAGGACATCAAACCGCCCGGCGGCGCCGGAGAGCCCAACAACATGACGCTGCTCGCTGAGGAGGCGCGTAGACTCGCTGAGAAGTAAGAACGCCACCTACAGATGCCTCACACACACAGACACACACACACACACACACGTCTTCAGCACATTAGTAGAGTACACTGACATCTGTTTTTCTGCAGGCACAAGATGGACGCTGATCAGATCGAGAAGATCGCCAAAGACGCCAACGACACGTCTACGAAGGCGTACAACCTGCTGCTGAAGACTCTGGACGGAGAGGGCAAGACGAGCCAGGAAGTGGACGAGCTCAACAAGAAGTGAGTCATACCTGACAGGAAGTGGTTACCTCTTACAGGAAGTGGTGACCTCTTACAGGAAGTAGTTACCTCTGACAGGAAGTAGTTACCTCTGACATGAAGTGGTGACCTCTGACAGGAAGTGGTGACCTCTGACAGGAAGTAGTGACCTCTGACATGAAGTGGTGACCTCTGACAGGAAGTGGTGACCTCTGACAGGAAGTGGTGACCTCTGACATGAAGTGGTGACCTCTGACAGGAAGTGGTGACCTCTGACAGGAAGTAGTTACCTCTGACAGGAAGTGGTGACCTCTGACAGGAAGTGGTGACCTCTTACAGGAAGTAGTTACCTCTGACATGAAGTGGTACCTGCAGTGGTTACCTCTGACAGGAAGTGGTGACCTCTGACAGGAAGTGGTGACCTCTGACAGGAAGCGATTACCTTCCTGTCACGTTACCTCTAATAACACAATTTAAGCGTTTACTCCTTCTTCCAATTTGAGATTTCAACCGTGTGTTTAATGGTCACATGATGTCATCATGGTGTCATTTTCCACAAAATCCAATCGACCTTCTCTCGGCGGTTCAGGTACAACGAGGCGAAGGAGCTGGCGAAGAATCTGGAGAAACAGGCCAACAAGGTTCAGGCGGAGGCCGAGGACGCCGGAAACAAAGCCCTGAAGATCTTCGCCAACCTCACCAGCCTCCCGCCCTTCGACACCAAGGCTCTGGAGGTGAGCGCGGCATCGAACACGTTTGTGCCTCCTTCTCGTCTCGTGGCTCCGCCTCTTACTGTCGGCCGTTGTGTTTCAGGACGAAGCTACAAAGATCAAGAAGGAGGCGTCGGACCTGGACAAGCTGATCGATAAGACGGAGAAGGAGTACAACGACCTGAGGGACGACCTGAAGCCCAAAGAGCAGGAAGTCCGCAAGCTGCTGGAGAAAGGGACGAGTGAGCAGCAGGTGGGTTCCCATGACGACAGGACACAGGCATGTGACCGCAGAGGTCATGTGATCAGATCGGTTTCAGTCTGTTAGAAAATAAAACGATTAAAGAACAGTTATCACAAGACACCTTCACACTCCAGGTGTTAGGGTTAACCTTTAACATTAACTTATTAATTATTCAGACATATTCTCGTTTGTCTGTTTTCATAATGAACAGAAGTTCTTTCACACAGATCTCTGTTGTGACTCCTCCTCTTCTTCAGTCGCCATGACATTCACCTGCTTTTCACATGCACAGTTCACGTGCGCACAGAACTCACATGCATGTGCTCTGATTTGACTTCATCTCTGGATTGAAATGTACACATTATTATTATTATTATTAACTATTATCAATGTAAAAAGTCACAGCAACAGTAAAAATATATTTTACACTGATATGTAAATTTGTGATCTGTTACACCACGAGACATTTCCACTTCCTGTTCCTCTTCCACAGACCGCAGATCAGCTGTTAGCTCGGGCCGACGCCGCCAAAGCTCAGGCTGAGGAGGCGGCGAGGAAGGGTCAGTCCACGTATAGAGAGGCAGAGGGCATCCTGAACGACCTCCGAGGTACGACTGATTCATGGCCCTTAATTAACACATGTTTAATGTTTGGCTTTATTTTTTACATTTGAGGCTTCACTTTATGTCTTAATACATCTGTTGTAATGAATCAAAGTGTGAAGAGAACAGTTTGCAGGAAGCTTCAGGATCTCACGTCCTCTTCTTCTCCTGCAGACTTTGACAAGAGGGTCAACGACAACAAGACGGCTGCTGAGGACGCCATGAAGAAGATCCCCGCCATCAACGCCACCATCATGGCCGCTAACGAGAAGACCAGGCAGGCGGAGTCGGCCCTCGGCAACGCCGCCGCCGATGCACGAGAGGCCAAGACCAAGGCGGAGGAAGCCGAGAGGATCGCCAGCAACGTGCAGAAGGTGAACGAGCTGAGAGGGAAACCACGACCATCTGCTCCTGTCTTCATTTCAAACTCTAACACTGACATGTCTGCGCTCAGGGCTCCGCCAAGACCAAGGAGGACGCAGAGAAGGCCTTCCAGGACACCAACAAGCTGGACGCCGAGGTGGACAACATGATGGATGAGCTGAGCGCTGCTGAGCAGGAGCTGGCCAGGAAGAAGGCCGAGGCCGACCAGGACATGATGATGGCAGGAATGGTATGAGCGGTTCACGCGCTGCTTCACGCGCTGCTTCACGCGCTGTTCACGCACTAAGTGTATAAATATAAAAGCTGTTGTCTGTCCTGTAGGCGTCCAACAACGCCAAGGAGGCAGAGGACAACGCCCGAAAGGCCAAGGGCGCCGTGAAGACGGTCCTGAGCACCATCATCGCCCTGCTGAACCAGCTGGGTGAGAACCGAGCAACCTCCTCACACGTCCTGTTCAGCTACGTTCACGCCATCTTGAATCACACATGAGTCCGTAGGAGCCGGACGTCTTTCCACAGGGAAACAGGAAGTCTGGAGGTTTCAGGAGCAACTCCAGCTGCTTCCAGACACTGATCCCAGATCTGCAGTAGATCATTCTCTGTTTTGACCTGGAGATCAAACATCGAGTCATAGAAGAATCTGATCTGATATAATCTGATATAAATTTCTTAATCTAGTCAGAGCTGAGAATATTTTGAGAAACAGAAATTAAATGAATCGTCTTCAGCTTCCGTCGCCATGGCAACACAGGTCAACGTAGAAACTCAGGCTGATTTAAATGTTTAAAAGCTGCTTCTGATTGGTTTGTTCTCTCGCAGGAAACATCGACAAGGTCGACCTGAGCAAACTGAACCAAATTGATGAGTCGTTGAAGAGGGCCAAGGGCAAGATGGCCGACAGCGAACTGGACAAGAAGCTGACGGAGCTGAACAACGTGGCGCGGACCCAGGAGGAGATGATCACTGATTACGACCGGCAGATCCGCGAGATCCGCGCCGACATCACCAACCTCAACGACATCAAGAACACGTTACCTGAGGGCTGCTTCAACACGCCATCTATTGAGAGGCCCTAACCCTGCCCCACCGCCCCCCCGACTCCCACCCCTTCACAGCTAACACGCCGGCGAACACGCCGACTTTTACCAAAACAGTTTTTAAACGTCTTGTTTTCAGATTCTTGTCTGTGAAAAGAATCTTTCAAACCACGTTCACGGTTTTTATTGAGAGAAGCAGCTGATTCTGTTTTGTCTTTAGTTTGTTTTAGTCTTTATTCCTCGAGACGCAGTAACGTGAAGAAGGAACTCAGCGGCGGAGACGAGCTGAGCAGAGGTGGAAAAACCTTGTAGAAAACCCAGAACCACCGTCCCACGTGACTGCACCACGAGAGGAGGTTCCTCCGGCGCAGGAACCACGATGCGTGTTCCTGGCGCCTCGAGGAACCTTCGCTCCATGTTTTGATTTTATGTTTTTCATCACAACAGCTTCGTCAGTTTGAGTTTCCCAGAGTTCAGCTGAACGTTCTCACCACAGTGAAGGAATCCTCGGACACAGGCGCTCACTGTGTCTCCACTTGCAGCGGGTCGGCGTTGTTGTGCGTTTGTAGTTGTTTTTGTCGTTGTTGTGTTGTTGGCGTTCCTGCTCTGCTGGAGCTTGTGAAGCCTGAAGTCACAACGAGTGATTTTTCAAAGTAAGAGTGTTTTGTTCCCACAACATGTGAGAAAATGAGCTACAAAATATACGATTCTTTTCTGCACAAGACGCCCTCTAGTGGAAGAACGACAGCTGCTGCCATGTGTGAGACGCTGTGTGTTTATCCAGATGCATCATGGGAGAGAGATGTTAGTGAAACGTTGTAGCGTTGTGATGGCGTGCACTCGAGGCGTCTTTCAGGGTTTCTGCGTCTCACCGCGGTCGAACACATTTCCCGATGTTTTATTTTCACCGTCTGTCGCTGCTTTTCACTCATTAACAACCTCCAGGCTTAAATCCAACACTATGCAACTTTGTACATTTTGCGTAGCGAGAATTTTATCTGATACACTGGTGCTAATAATTATTTCAAATGTTATATTTTTGTGTGAATGTTTTTTATTAAGATGTAGAGTGAGACTTTGTTATTTGTGTAAATATATGATGCTTCAATGATTCAGGCTGATTGTTAAGAAATAAAAGTCCAACATGGAAACAGCCACAATCAATGAAACCTCCTGGTGAAATATATCGACTCTATGATAACGATGTCTGTGGTATGTTATTATTATCATGTATACAAGCGATGCTAACGTGTCATTTGTCTGTTATTGATTTTGTGTTTTCACGCCTTCATTCAACCTAACTGAATATTATTGTTTTTTTGAACTTTGACCTTTTTACCAATCAGGATGTGTTTTTGTAAAGTGGGCTTGGCCTGCCTCACAAGTCATGTGATAAGCTCGGTCACATGTCGCTACAGTAGTTAACGTTTTAACGAGTGTTTGTGCCTTAATATAAACTTAGGTTATAATCACGGTTCCAGAGCAGAATGCCACTTTTGACTTCACAGGAAATGTCCTCATCGTCCTCGCTCCTTCACGCCTTCACCTCGTGTGAAGGCGTGAAGGAGCTTCTCTTTCTGTAAATCAGGTCGTTGACAAACAGCTTCAGTTGATTTCTCTGCAGCAGCTTCTGCAGGTGATCAGATGTGAAACGTTCAGTGATCGTCTGTTCGTCTCTTCAGTCACATGTTCGCTGAGCGTCAACAGTCATCAGCTGATCTGCAGGTTTTCATTTCTCCCTCCAGCCACACGGCGTCCGTCGGCTGTGCAGCGCAAACACACACAATGTATAAACAGTATTTTAAGTTATAATGTACAAGTTATTTGTGTTGTAACCTGTAGATGGCGATGCGTGTGCTGCACAGACTGCGGGCCGCCTCCCTGTCACGTCTGTTTCCTGTCATGTGACGACCTGAGTGACCCTGTTTGTCCCCATGTGCCTGTAAATCCAACCGTAACATTTCAATAATAAAAGATTACTACAGGAACAGCACGTGCATGTGTACTGTTTGTAGCTTGTGTCGTCCTGCTGCCCCCTGCTGGTCACATCTCTACTTGCATTTTAAATCATCGTGTGACAGATTCTGTCCAACTGAGGAAATTAAGATTTCAGAGTACGTCCAGTAGGGGGCAGATTAGGACCAGAAACAAAATGTCTTCACAACAAGTAAATTAGTATTTTTCTCAATAGACTCATAATTTTAAATTACCAATATTTATATGCAACACACATATATATATATATATATATACTTAATTTGTAAAGCAAATAGGTAATACGTCATTATAAGGGATGGCAAAAGATAAAAGCAGCACATTTGAATTTCTTTAAAGAATTTTGCAAGAGACAAATAATAAACATCCAAATTATCCTAAAGGATCTTCATGGTCCTCAGTGTCCTTCAGGGTTCTCTGGGGCCTAAAGGATCTTCAGGGTCCTCAGTGGCCTTCAGGGTCTTCAGGGGCCCTCAGTGGTCTTCAGGGGCCTTCAGGATCTTCTAGGTCCTCGGTGGCCTTCAGGGCCTTCAGGATCTTCAGGATCTTTAGGGGCCTTCAGGGTCCTCAGGGGTCTTCAGGGTCTTCCGGGGCCTTCAGGATCTTCAAGATCTTCGCCTTTCGGGTCCTTCAGGATCTTTAAGGTCCTAAATGGCCCTCAGGGTCCTTCAGGATCTTTAAGGGGCCTTCAGGATCTTTAAGGTCCTCAGGGGCCTTCAGGATCTTTAGGGGCCTTCAGGGTCTTTAGGGGACTTCAGGGTCTTCAGGGTCCTCGGGGGCCTTTAGGTCAGAGACCTTATTTATTGATTATTGAAACAGTTTTTATCTGAATGCGCGCCCTCGTGCCTCTCTTCACGCGGGACCGCGGCCGGTGCCAGGCACGTGCCCGGGGCTGTGCGGAGTGGGCTCTCGGGGACGAGCAGCCGGAGACGCGCTGACGGGGACGCGCTCTCTTCCAGCGGCTCTCTCGGACTCTCCAGCGGCTCCAGGGCGAACTGTTCCCGGCAGGAAGGACAGCGGCTCCCCGCCGCTCCAGGACCCGCTTGTTGGAAGTGTTGCCCCGCTAAGACCACCGGGAGAGCGGAACCATGAGGCGGAGCGAGCCGGGCTGCCGGACCTCGGCTAACGGCTAGCTCGCAGCCACCGGGCGGTCAAAGTGTCCACGGCCGGTTAGAGAGCGACTTTCTCCGCTTTGGAAACTCTTCTTCTCCCGGTTCTTCTCCCGGTTCTTCTCCCGGTTTATCTCCCGGTTCTTCTCCCGGTTCTTCTCTTCACTTTCGGGAGATTCTGTTCAACAACAACTCGCTGTTTTCCGAGTGGACATGGAGACGGACTCGGTGGCGGGCGACGTGGAGCCTGTGCTCGGCGGACTGAGCCTCCTGGACCCGCTGGTGGACCGGATCCTGGCGGACACGGTGTCCCAGCAGCAGGGCTGGCTCCGGGTCTACGGTAAGAGAAGCGCACGGGGGCCGGGGCTGAGGCCGCCGACCCGGCAGGGTTCAGTGGAGGGGTTCGGTGAATGTGGAGGGAGGTGTCCGGAGCCAGGTACCAGCCCCGGGCCAGGGCCGAGGTCATGGCGGCCACCGGCCTGAACCCGGAGCTGCTGCCGGGGCTCAGGGTCTGTTCCTCGGGCAGGTCCTCTGCTCACACCGGCAGGAGGTTCCTCCAGGTCCCGTCAGAGGTCAGAGGTCACGGGTCTGAACTTCGCCCCACTGAGTCAAACTCATTGATGTGATTGTAAAGTTAAGTTTCATTTAAGTTAAGTTTCAGTAAAGGCACTTTAATGTGAATTAACATTAATGTGAATCTAATAACTTGAAACCAGGTTTTAAATTTGAATTAAAGATGATTGTGGTCACTTTAAAATCTGAATGTTTGTGTATTTAAAGTTTTTAAATTTGATTCCCACAGTAACATCCACTGAGGTAAAACTCTTTATCTCAACATGAAAGTCAGGAATGATTCAAATATTGTTAATCTAAACTTGAATCCTGTAAACGAAGGACTTTAAAACTACTTAATATAGTTTTATCCATTAACCCACATGTGGAACTAACCCCAGATCTTCTCTTAAATCATTTAAGGGAGAATTAAGGGGAAACTGTTAATGTAATGACGTATTAGGTGCTGTTCAATATCTAGGATTGAGCCTAGAATGTTTAGAACAGTTTTTATTTATTAAGATAAAGTCTCGTATCAGCTGATTTCTACACACACACACACACACACACACACACACACACACACACACACACACACACACACACAGTAAAAGAACAGCTTCAAAAGCGAGAGTTTATAAAGTAAATCCAAGTGAGTATATTAATGTAGGTTTGTTCAGTTAACTTCCTGTTGACTCATGAGTTCTTCTGACGTGACATATATTTAATGTTCAGATTGACAGAGCCGTGCAGACAACACTGTCAAAGGGTTGAAATCAACGAGTAGTTGATTTAAACGTTGTATGTTCCCACGCGACCTAAACGCAGCACTGGTGTCCATGGAAACAAGACTGTGTACATGTCTGACCTCCTGCTGTCGGCAGAGTGTGATGTCATCAGCCAGTTTGTGCTGATGACCTCACCCGTCAGGCAGCGCTGCCCCCCCTCACGCCTCACACACTTTCAACAATGGCTGCAGCCGCCCGCTGCCTTCAGGTCCGCCTCACTGTCCGGCCCTCGTTAGCTCGTTAGCTCGTTAGCTCAGAGACGCAGGGAGGTCATTGGCTGATGATGAGGTCATTGGCTGACGATGAGGTCATCAGGTCCTTGTACACACATGACCGTACAGAGTCCTCACACGGATGAGTCATGTTATTGTCACGTGTCCGAGTCGTGTTGTGTCGTCTCAGTGACGAGTTGAAGTTTGTTTTGTTTGTAGATCATTTTAAAATGTGACGTAGAGTAAAGTTGTCTCTGCTCTGGTGACGCTCTGGAACCAGTTACGTCGTTAACTGGTTTTCTTTCCATTCTCATGAACACGCTATCTAATGGACGCCCACAGGGAGTCTACTCAATCTCAGCCCCATGTTCACAGAGATGAACTGATTAGATTTAGGAGGTCAAAGGTCACAGGGAGCTCATATTATTATTGGTGGTACCTGCTCTGGTTGGCGGAGGAGTACGACCACAGGACGCTGATTCTAGTTCCAGTTTGCTTCTGTGATGAATTCAATCATTTCACGATAACCGACTTTTTAAACCTGTCAGAAGATTTGAACTATAAAGTATTTAGCTTCAAAGTGGATCTGATGAGCAGCAGCAGCCATGTTGGAAACGGACGTGTTGTGAAGTCCTGTGACCTTTCGTAGCGGACTCGGTTGTTGTGTGTTCTTGACTTTGAATGTTCTTTTCTTCAGTTACCGAGTGTATTGTCCACTCGGGTCTGTGGAGTCTGTGGGTCACTGAGTGTGTGTCTGTGTTTGTGTGTTTGTAGTATGTGTAACATCTGTGTGTTCTATGTTTTTTCTATAAATATTCAATTTAAATTTCAAACAGACACGGGACAAACGCAGACATCCTCACTATGGTCCGAATCATCAGGATTGAATCCAAGAAATCTCACAGCCTCATGAAACACAATCTGACGTTCAAGCTCCGTCTCTGTACAAAGGAGAGATCAAAGCTCTTCTTCTATTCTTCACACACACACACGTCTGTTTCTATCACTCTTCATGTTTGAGGTGCAGCGTCACGCTGAGACAACACAGACACTCAAGCTGATTTCACACATGACTCTGGAAAATATGTTGTGTAGTTGGTGTTTGTGTAGCAGCAGCAGGTTGTTGGGTCTGACTCGTTCAAACAGAAACATGTGGGAGCATCCAGGTGAGGGGCGGAGTCTGTAGAGCAGCAGGAGGCGGAGCCTGTAGAGCAGCAGGGGCGGAGCCTGTAGAGCAGCAGGAGGCGGGACATGACTTATAAACTCTGCTGTGTAAAGATCAGTGTTGTTGTTTACATCTCATCCACACCTGGTCGGCCCTCACCACCAGAAGATCTGGAACCTCCTCGTGTTTCCAAGTTGACGTCTTCATCTTCTACGTGTTCGGCTCCTCTTCTTCATCCTGAGATGTTTGTGTTCTTCCAGTTTCACGTCACGTGTTAGAAACCTCATCAACACGTCCACTCGCTCACTGGGAAGCTTCCACACATTGTCCTGCTGGTTCCTCACATGGACTCTGACATGTTACACACACGTTCTACCAGGAGGCTGCAGGAGAAGATCCAGATCATGTCCAGAGACAATTACTCAGACATTAGTTCTCACATAGAGAACATGCAGAACATGTAAGGAACACATGAGGAACATGTCAGGAACACGTCTGGACTTCAGCTCAGGTCTGAAACAGCTGCAGTGCTTCTGAATGTCGTCCAGGGAGCTGGTTCAGGTGCAGTCGTCCTGTGGACAATGGAGGCCGATCAGAGAGGAAATGGAAAGTTCCCCATCAACGTGTCTGTTATCTGGATTGGTGGTGGGGGGGGGTGGTGAGACAGGATTTCCTCCTTGAAACAAAACGAGTCAAAAATAAACTGGTGTTTATTTCAGGACTCATCGTGGAAAAACACAGGAGAAAAGATCAGATCAGACCAAGAGGTCAAATGATTCCACATCAGTTTAAAGACATGAACTGACGTGTTCCTGACGTGTTCCTGACGTGTTCCTGACGTGTTCCTGACGTGTTCTGCAGGATCTGGATGTGAGAACACAAATGTCTGAGTCTGTGTCCTCTGTCCAACAGCCTCATGGGGGATTTACCCAGGATTCCAGAGGCCGTGTCCCTCTGCTGGGATCCAGCCACTGATTTAGTGTCTCTTTAAAGCTGCTGGTTATTTTTAGGCCGAGGTGGCGGCTGCTGGTTTCCGGCAGGATGGCGATGAGAAGTGGACAAAGACGAATGAAGCGTTGTAGTTCAGCTGCTCCTCAGTTCTGTGGCTCTGTCTTCATGCATGAACACAAAGTGTCGTCCAATGAGCTTCCACCTGAGAGGACAGAAGACTTTATTAATCCCAAAGGAAATGATTGTGCCAGCCTGCTCCAATATTACAGTTCAGAACAATATGTAGAATAAACTACAGTAAAATTAATAACAGTCTAAAATTAAACAAAGTAAAAGTTTATTGCAAATGTGGAATACAAGACAG
The DNA here is from genome assembly GCA_038501795.1 of Pseudopleuronectes americanus. NCBI lineage: Eukaryota > Metazoa > Chordata > Actinopteri > Pleuronectiformes > Pleuronectidae > Pseudopleuronectes > Pseudopleuronectes americanus. The sequence continues at coordinate 741,078 of JBAMIH010000025.1, read as the reverse complement.
AAGTGCTGTGGCTCTCTGTGAGTTCTGATGAGCTTGTTGAGGCTGTTGGTGTCCACTGCCTTCACCCAGTTGCCCCAGTACACCCCAGCATAGAAGAGAAAAACATGAGAAAAACACGTGCAGACACTGAAAGACTGTGTTTCTTGACCAGTCCAGTTTGTCTCTATCTATTGGTGTTCCTCAACGACATCCACCAGTGACCCCTTGATGGTGTCTGCGTTCAGACCAGTCGGACCAGTCCTGCTTTCTAAAGTCCAACTAGTAACGTTGAGTGCCAGGTGGCCGTCAGGACCTGGGCCGGGCGTCAACTGGACTTCCTGTCCCTGTTGTCCTCACTCCTCAAGTTGTTTCCTTTCGCTGCTGCAGGAATGTTGGAGTCATCTGCTGTCCACGCTGAATGAAGGAAATGAACGAGGCTCCAGATGCAGTGTTTTACTGGAGAAGGTTTACCTGCACCAGACCTCAGAGCTGCTGTGCTCAGGTGGGAACCTGCTCAGAGTTCCATGATATCAATCCGGAACCACCAAAAAGACCAGGAAGTAAGAATAAGCAAAGATGACTTCCTCGACTGTTCCAGGAAGTCGAGTTTTAAAGCTGTGTGTTCTAAAATGAAGACATAGTGTGAGACCTGATGCTAAAGTGAGGAGCAGAAGAAAGACACCTTCTCTGTCATCAGCTCATGTCAACAGGAAGTCTCCGACAGGAAGCCCCTGTGGACCGTTGGTGGTGGTCCAGAACTCCTCAGCTTAGTCTGTCTGGGTCTTAACTCTGACCTACATGCAGCGTCCTCTTGGACACCAGCAGCTTCTTATCCAATAAATGCTGATAACGTCCGTGGGTCAGTCGGGGGGGGCTTTAAAAAGGCCGACAGGAAGGAGAAGGTTATCTTGTGGTCCTGGAGTCGTCTCATTCTGTCTCTGAGTTCTGAAAACCAATGTGTCCGATCTGAGTCAAATCTTCTTGAAGTCTCGGTCAGACTCTGCTGTGATTGGTCCAGGCTCAGGAATCGGAGGCGGCTGCAGCTCGGCCTCGTGGTTCTGGATTGAATGAGAATGAGCTTTGTTCCTTTCTGAGCGTCAGCTTCAGGAGCTTGTCTCACTGACGCATGAGGAAGGAGTGACTTTCAGTTTCTGCTCTGTTCTTTGGGGAAACCACAGTCTGCTGCTTTGCCTCTTCTGTCGCACCTGATTGGCCGAGCTCATAAGAAACGTGGTCTTCATCTGACACTCGACTTCCTCCCAGGAAGAGCTCCACCAGCCTGTTCGCAGACAGAAGCTGAAGATCGTAGGACAGCACCGCCGTCTCCTCGGTGTCGGACTCGTGTTCTCTGGGAGGTGCGTGGTGCAGCTGTCGGCCAACCAGCTGTTCAGCCTCCGTCTGCGCGCTCCTGCTGCCGGGGGGGGCCTGCGTGTGCTGGACCATGAGTGGAGCAGCGAGCAGAGGCCCGGCCGAGGGCTGCAAGGGTCCGGTCCAGGGTCCGGTCCAGGGTCCGGTCCAGGCTCCCGTCCAGGGTCCGGTCCAGGCTCCCTGCCGGGCCTTGTACCGCTGGCACCATTACAGGAAGCCTTGGTGGAGATCCGACCCCCAGCCTGAGCAGCTACTGGGCAGATACAAGTGGAGGACATCTGCTCGCCTGGCGCCGGGGGCAGCCCACACGTCCCCTCCCGAGGTCAAAGGGCAGAGCGTCCGGCCTCTTCACCTACGACTGGTCAGCCTCCCGGGGTTTGGCTCCGTCACAGAACGATTCCACGACGGCCCGACGAGGCCCGGCTCTCTGCGCAGGATGCTCCCCTTCCTCAGGTCCGTGTCTGAGCCCGGGACGGGAGAGTCCCCGGAGAGGGCCGGGCTGAGGAAGACGGGATCAGCTGCAGATCCACGAGCTCCCGTCGTCCACAGCTTCATTCACTCGTTCTCTACGAGTATCGGCATCAGGGACGGTCCTGAAGCTGACGGAGGGGAGACTGGTAGGAGAGATTAACCTTCACCTGGTGTTGTGTTGTTTTGTTGTGTTGTGTTCAGGCTGTGACAGAAAGCTGTGGTGTTAATGGCTCCTGACGTCAGCTGGTGGTTCCGTCCCACTGTCGTTTCATACATGATAAAACGTTGGAGAATAACTCTGTTAGATTCTGAAGCGAAGCTCTTTGATTCGACTCTAAACTGAATGTGGACGAGCTGCTCTGTCGTATTGTTGTGTTGTTTTGTTGTTTTGTTGTCAACACCATTAGAATGATTCTTCGTAAACAGACAAATACTTTTAACAAGTCAATCAAGTTTCTGCTCCTTGCATCAGTCGTTTGTTTCCTGGATTAATAATTCATATCTATTGATTCCTGATTGATGACTTGTTTCAGCTCATTGCAGTGTGACGGGAGCTTTGTAATCACAGGATCATCTCAGTTCTTTCACATGCTTCATGTTCAGATTTTCTAAACTGGACATATTCTACTTTCCTGTGGTGAAACCATCCTCAGCCTGCAGCTGCATCGCAAAACATTACATGTATATTACTCAGAGTCTATAATGCTCCAACATGCAGCCTTGTTCAAGGTTAATTTATGCTTATTCAATTTTGCAGTATAAACCTGGCTGATGTGCAGATGTAATATTTTGAGCCAGACGATAATGAACGTGTGTTTTCAAGCAGAACTGACGCCTGCTGAGAAATCACTGCTTCACTTTACAAACATCCGCTTTAAATTCAGTTTTTTCTAACATCATGAATCAGTGACCTTTCTGTGTCAGGCTGCATGAATTATTAAAACTGGTTTATAAAAAACACATCTAGGCACTCAGTAGAGCTCAGCAGCCCAACAGGCCCTTCAACCTATAAAAGCCAGAGAACAGTCCTACATTAGATCTGATTATTTTCATCATAATCCATGAATTGATGAATCTAGGATTAATATCTCCAGGATTATACCAAAAACATTCAGCGCACCTTCATCAGGGACGTGTGTTCAATAAAAACATGTTGTTGGAATGGAAATAAAATCTTTTATTTCAGGGTTTGCACAGACCACTTTCTGTATAAGATCTAAAGCAGAAAGACTTTAACACTGTATACTTCTCATCATCGTGATGTTCAACAATAACAGCACATATCACATGATTTCCTAAAATCAAGTAGCCCTCGTGCTAATGCTGATACTAATACCATAATGGTGTTACCATGGCAACCAAAGAGCCTCATTCATTGACAACATGACAGTGTCAGACGTTGTCTACAAACCATCTTTTCCTTTAGTCGTCCTTAGCAACTAGTCGCCTCCAGTTTTCAAACTACAGCTCCCATAATGCTTCAGTGTTGAGTGTTTGGATCCTCTGCTGTTCAGCCACTGGGTCACTGGGACTGGGACTGAAGGAGACACTGGGTTTCATGATGTGATTCACACTGAATCTGAAACAAAGTTGTTCATGTTCACATGACTCAGGAGCTTTCACCGTGCCCCGCTCCAATCAGCAGCTGACTGACAGCGACTCACTTCCTGTTTCTCCACAGTCAGTCAGCAGGCACTGACTGAAACACAGGGCTAGTATCAGAGTTCCCAGTAGCCCCAGAGCATGCTGGGTAAAAACCACAGAGCATTGAGTTACACACACACACACACACACACACACACAGCTGATTCACTGCTATGCTCTCACACAGATTTCATGTGAAAATGAATGGCTACTGCTAATTGGAGGCTAATTGTGTGTGTGTGTCTGTGTGTGTGTGTCTGTGTTGTTGGCAGGATATGTGTTTTGTCTCAGGGTGTCCTGTTCATCAGAGGTGTGTGTGCGTGTGTGTAATTCTATCTTTGTGAGGACACTTTCTCAGAGCTGTTCACAGTTACGACCTGGATTGAAGTTGGATGTTAACATTAAGTTTAGAGTAAGTTGATGCACATACACAAAGAAAGTGTGTGTTTTCCTTTTGCATGTAAACGTCCCTTTCACAATAAAAGCCCACACAGGAACAGAAGGCCAAGCGTCTGAGCTCATTAACCCTTCAGAGCTGCGGCGGTGGGAAAGTGAAGCTCCCACTGAGGAAACCATTCAAACAGGGTTAGGGATGAACCTGTTAAACTGTTACATCAGAAAACGTTTGGTCTCAGCGCTGGTTTCCATCCAGAGCGTCTCCCTTGTCCCGGCACTGAGGACTCATGGGAAAACACTGTTTGTGGTTCTGCTCCGGAGCCGTTAGAGGACTCTCCTGAGCAGGTCTGCATGATGTTAGACGGTTGTAAAATGAGAAGGTCTCCGTGTGGACGCAGCCTCGTGGATCAGAACCAGCTCGGACCAGTCAACATGTCCGCCGTCCTTCTGTCAGGGAAACAATTCATCCTTCAGTCGCCTTTCTCTCTTCTCCTCTGCTGCTCTCGTCAGTCTGATAGGGGGTGACACTGCCTTCACCTTTGACCTCTGAGACGACCCCTCCCCACCCCCTCCATGCAGGCCTCTGCTGTGATTGACACTTCGATGCAGCAGCGTTCTGCTGAAGTCAGCGTGTTTAAATATTAAACCGAGTCCCTGTCAACAAAGAGTGGAAAACTCACAGTATGAATTATTACACAGCTCAGATGATTGGTAGCAGCCTGGACAGATGGAGGTCAGATAATCTGCTGCTTTTTATTAGTGATGAACTGTTTCTGTCATTTCAAGCAAAAAAAACTAAATATTTCAGTGAGTTTATTTCTGTCATTTCCTCTGAGATGTGTTAAAGGCATACCACGGCTCCGCCCACGGCTCCTCCCACACCTCATTAAACCACACAGATATGAGTTAATTGAAGTGTTATTGATTCTAGTTTCTCAGATTGTTAAACCCACATGACGTGTGTGTGTGTGTGTGTGTGTGTGTGTGTGTGTGTTGTGTGTGTGTGTGTGTGTGTGTGTGTGTGTGGTGTGTGTGTGTGTGTGTGTGTGTGTGTGTGTGTGTGTGTGTGTGTGTGTGTGTGTGTGTGTGTGTGTGTGTGTGTGTGGTGTGTGTGTGTGTGTGTGTGTGTGTGTGTGTGTGTGTGTGTGTGTGTGTGTGGTGTGTGTGTGTGTGTGTGTGGTGTGTGTGTGTGTGTGTGTGTGTGTGTGTGTGTGTGTGTGTGTGTGTGTGTGTGTGTGTGTGTGTGTGTGTGTGTGTGTGTGGTGTGTGTGTGTGTGTGTGTGTGTGTGTGTGTGTGTGACACACCCCTCTGTGTTCTCTCAATGGTGTCACCCCTCCCCCCCTTCCTGTTGAATGGTTCCATCTTGATAAAGCTGTTACGTGATGTTGCTGCTCTGTGATTGGAGGAGAAGACCTGTTGTATTTACTGGTTGCTATGGAGACCTGCCTGCTGCAAAGGGCAAAAGACAGCGAGACAAAGCAGCGTCTGCTCTGTCTGTCTGCTCTGTCTGTCTGTCTGTTCGATGAACCTGTCTGTCTGTCTGTAACATGTCAGTTATGTTTTTCACTTGTACAGTGTGATGTTGTGTTCAGAGTCCGTGTTGGTTTGACCAGGTCTGTGATCAGCTTGTCAATCATCCACATTGACCAGCAGCTGACTTCGGCTGCAGTGCATGATGGTCTGTCGTGTGTGATGCAGCTTCAGTTGAGTTGTGAACACGTGGAGGATCTGTCCTCAGACAGGTGCTGGACACTCCCCACATCACACACATTCCCACTGGAGGTTAGGCCAGTGTCCAGTTACACACACACACACACACACACACACACACACACACACACACACACACTCACCCCATGGGATTTATCAGTTTCCCAGGTGATGTCTTCAGACGACCACTGAGACTCAGTTTCCTGTAATGAAAGGTCAAGAAGTGTCTCAGCTGAGTTATCGATGAATTATCAGTGAAGTTGATCATATGTTTACACAGGAGGGAATGTGTGGAGCAATGAGCCTTTCATTTCACTGGAGGACAGTAACTGAGCACATGTCAGCTGCTCAGTCGTGTGTGTAGACAGCAGACGAATCCTCTTCACGCTCCGGTGAACACGGCGGGCCGGCCCTGTGGTGGTTTGGCGCCCAGTCGGGAGCTCTGACCTTTCTCCAGGCCGGGATCATCCAGTGGCCCCAGACAAATATAGAAGCTTAATCCACTTCCTGTGTCGGCGCTGCAATTCTTCTCTCACAGTAAAGGTGCAGCAGAGTTTTAAAAAGCAGATGGAGCTGGGTGACAACGGTGACAGGTGATGTAAACATGATCACATGACCTCTTCAGCAGAGGTAACAGGTCACTTCCTGTGTGTGTCGGCTCCACCTCTCACCTGAACCATGAGGAGGATCTGATGCTGAACGAGTCTGTGAGGAAACCTGCTGCTGAGTTGTTCAGCTGAGAAACAAACTCTGGATCTGACCTGGAGCTCAGGTCTGAAAACAGCTTAGTCAGAGATCAACTGATAAGACTTTGGTGGGAGAAGGTCAAAGTCAATAACTCTACCTTTTGATCAGTTGTTGCTTGGACTCCAAGATGAACTGATTCGATTTCACGGGTCAAAGGTCAAATAGACGTCATATTATTGTGAATGAAATGTCAGGAACACCTGAAGTGTGGTTGGAGGAGACGTACAGTGGCAGGGGGATGATCTGGTACGATTTAAGTTGCTGCTATGTTTTTAATTCAGTATTACTGTTTTCTGAGAGTCTAACAGAAAGCTTGGAGAGATTTAATCAAATAGAAACAATCCAATAAAAGAGAATTAAAAATGTTTTGACTCTATGATGAAGTTCAAGAAAAGTGAGAGGAATGTTAAATGGATTTATTGGGTCTCAGTCAGGGACACTCACCTCTTTGGATAAACAGATGTTTGCACAGTTGTGATGTGATTGTGTTAGTAAAGCAACATGTGGTTGAATCAACTCTGCTCCACTCAAATCAGATCTTTAATATCTGAACAAAGAGACGTGAAGCTCTCACCAGTGGGGAAGGGAAATGTCATCAGAGTTTGAAGTTCTGCACTGGCTTCTTGGGTTTCTGGGTTTTTCTGAAATAGTTTGAATAATGAATGAGGTTTGGTTCATGTTCTCGTCTTCAAGCTGGTTGTGTCCCGTGCTCTCAGCTGAAGTCTCAGTCAGCAGAGTGTCTTCTCAGCAGGGAACGTCCCCGCTGCTCCGTCCTGATGTCAGTGCAGGTTTGCATGATGCCGGGCCGAACCAGGACGGAGGTTCAGGTAGGAGTTGTTATGTAACGCCAGCAGCTGGCCTTGCTCTCTCTCTCTCGCTCTCTGTCTTCAGCTGATGATCTGGGAACAGCTCGCCGTCCTGTCCCCACTCCCCGTCGTTGTCCCTCTCATCTGTCGGCTCCGAGGCGTCCACACGTCTCCTCAGTGGCAGCAGACTCAGACGATTAGCCGAGCTCGAGTCCTCCTGCAGCTCAGAGACAGAACAGAAGAAAAGTTTCTCTGTGGTCGCTGCTCTCTCCCTCTGCAGCTCTGAGCGGGAGCAGGTGCGTCTCCCTCCTCGTCTCCCAGGGGTTTCTGAGCTGCAGCTCTGACGCAGGTGATTTACTATGCAGCCAGAAATAGTCTCCTCAAAATGTAGATGCTCAGCTGCCTTCAGCACAACACGGTGTCCGGCCTCAGCTCCACTCGCTTCATGTGACCGCACGTCATCTCCAAACTGCTGCTGAGTCTCAAACACTTCAGCTCCACTCCACGTTTTACAACAAAGACGAAGCAACACGCAGAGCAAAACAAATCTGAGTCTGAAGGTTCCTCCTCAGGTTCTGGAGCTTTTGATCACAGCACAGATCTTCCTCTGCAGATACACCCAGTGGGCGGAGACATTCTGTTTTCAGGTTGTCGATCCGTCTGTTTCATCCTTGTGAACACAATATCTCAAGAACACTTCGAGATAATTCTTTCAAATTTGTCACAATTGTTCACTTAGGCTCACATTTCAACTCGATTTTGGGCAGCTACCTCCTCAAGAGAATTACATGATATGAGCAAGACGATGCAGAACTACGTGTTTTATTTGATTTGTTACAACCTGAACTTCCCGGTGACTCAGCTGACTCAGAGTCAGCGCACATCTCTTTATTGTATTTCCACCGAAAGACCAGTTTGAAAAATGTGGAAGTGATTAGAGCAGCGTGAAGTTTCCCTGTTCTCTTTCCCTCAGATGGTAAAAGTCAGACGGAACAAACCACAGTGAGACGTGGATTTAAACTATGCAGGGTTACATGTGTTAGATGTGTTTATAGCAATTTTTTGGCTAAGTGAACATCAAGGCACTTTACTCCACAGCTTTACTGTCCCCATACACATTCACAGCCACCAGGGGCAGTTTGGGGTCAGTGCCTTGCCCAAGGGCACTTCGGATTGTGTAATAACCCAGTGTGTGTGTGACTGACTGCACAGGTCTAACAATTAGAAACGTGTGTTTATTTAGATCCCCATCAAACCAGGTTCAGTCAAAATGTTATTTTCAACTACAACATGTCGGTAGAGTTCACACCTCCACCTCACTTAAATTCAATGTAAAACTAAAAATGAAATGTCCTTATGTCAGAACTCCTATATTAATAATCTCAATAGTTTAAACATATAATACAAGCTGTCTAATTTCATCCCTGTTTGTTTATTGCTCTGTAATCTCTCTGGGTTTGTTGCGTCACAATATAAATAATACGTTAAATAGAATAAATCAGTTTTTACTAACCTGACATGGTAACAGTGCTGCTGACCTCTGACCTCTGCTGAGCTCTGCTCCACTGGACTGATGAACAGAGCGTAGAGGCACAGCGCCCTCTGCAGGTTCACACTGAGCTCTGCACTCAATGCAGGAACAAGGCCCTCGCTCTCTGGCCCATGACTGTTGTTGGTCCTTTAGCTGAGTGAAGGGTTAAAAATCTATCATTGTGATAATGAATAGATAATTTATTATATCTGATTGAAACTTTAAAATCAACAAGGTAATAATAATTATAAAAATAGTAAAATAAGAGATCAGATGTAAACCTGCAGAACAGCGCCTCCTGCTGCTGTTCATGACTGTTTCAGTGTGAGTGTGGTTTCTGATGGTCCTCTCTGTGTCTCAGATGTTAAAGGTCCTCCCGCTCATCGCTTCTCCTGCGGCCAGAGTCCCTACACTGACAGTGGAGCCTGGGAGAAGAAGTTCTGCATCCTGACGGACAGCCAGCTCGTCCTGCTCAACAAGGATGACGAGGTCAGAGGTCACGACGCTGCTTCAGAAACACTGACGTCAGGTCAGATTATTGTTCTGTAACTCTGTCTCTCTCTCTCTCTCCAGGCCACGGGTGAAGCTCAGGAGAACCCCACGGACTCAGCGAAGGGGCGGAGTCTCCGCAGGACGGTCAGCGTCCCCTCAGAGGGACAGTTCCCAGAGTTCCAGGCAGAGGGCGCCCCCGTCACAGGTACAACTGTCTTAAGCTGAGAGAGAGAGAGAGTTCAATATGTGGCAATATTATCATTCTACTAATACTAAAAACTACGCTATTAAACTACTGCACTTAAATACAGTAAAGACAAGTTTGTGTAAACAAACTGTGTCTGGTTCATCACGTGTTTCTCAGACTCAGTGTCAGGTGAACGTTTCTCTCACCTCACAATGAGGCGTTCAGGTGCAGCCTGTGATTCTGCTGCTCTGTGTGGGAGCGACTGCTGCAGCCGGGGAATGTGTGAAGACAAAGCGTCCAGTGTCGGTCCGTCCGTCTGGGGGAGCAGGAGTGACCCTGCTGCCCCCGGTGGGATGCCTGGGCAGAGGGGATTCCCACCCGAAGCTGCAGGGGACCAGGGCTGGTTTAATGTCACGTTACCATTTGAATCTGGTGAAACACGAGATCCTTAGGTGTAAACTGATCAGTTTATTGATCAGCAGCCCGACTGGCTGAACGTCTCCCTCCTGAAACCCTCAGCTCTGACACATACAGCCCTAAAGGTCTGTGCAGGTCTAAATGCTTAACAGTGGTCCATATTTAATATCGCAATAAATAATAGCCAATAAATTTGGATTTAAACCTCATTCATCACCACATTTATAGTGTTTTAGTCTGTTTGTAAAAATATGATTTATTAAGTGTTTAACACCACAAGATAAAACCACACGAAACAGAAATAAAACTAATTGAAAACCTTATTAAATCACTATTTCTATTGCTTTCGTCTCGGTCTAATCGCTGGTTTTTATCAACCTGTATTATTTAAACGGTATGAGGTGTATTTCCTGTCGTCTCAGTCTAATCTCTGGTTGAGGTGAAACTCCTTCAGACTCTGGATCAGCTGCATTCCACAGGCTGCTCTCCTCTTGTCAGGCCCTCCACAATAAAACTATATATATCCTGCAACCATACCTTCAAAGTAAAAGCCACGTGGCGTCAAAAGGTCATATTCATTTAAAATGTCTGTGCTGAAGATCAAGTTATTCCAATAGATATTCAATAAATAAAACAAGCCTTTTTAAAAAGCAGTTACAGATGGATAACAAAGTATTTTTGTTATTTCCCTGCCCTGCTGTCTATCATGTGACTCAGTGTGAATCCTCACAGGAACACACTCGACTAGAAGGACACACACTTAATACAGAGTATTTATATTAATTTACCGTCAGCGTGACTTTGCTTAAGCTTTATAAAAAAGCTCACGTTTAATAAGCAGGACCTTTATTGTGAAGGTCGGGGGTGTGTGCTGAGGCTGTCTCACTCTGAAAGACTGTTTACTCTCAGACGACATGAGGTAATGTGCAGCTTCTCTCATGGACGACCTGGGTGAGTCTCTAACTTTAAACATAGAGACAGACTGAGACACAGACAGACAGACAGACAGAGACACAGACAGACAGACAGACAGACAGACAGACAGACAGACAGACAGACTGACTGATCACTACAGCACAGACTCGTGCTGGGTGTTTGAGATATTTTACCTTGATTGTAGTACAGTGTGATGTGGAGACGTTCCACTAGGGGGCGTCCCCCCTGGTTTTCTGCCTCTCGAACATTTCAAGTTTGACTTCAGAGAATTTCTTCTCATTGTGATCAGGTGTCACTTGGACAAGGAGACTGAAACCACACGTGATATTTCTAATTCATGACATTGTTGTTTCAAATTATTGCACAACAGATGTTTTTCATCTTCATTTTGTCTAATTAAATCAAATAATTAAAATCAGCTCTTACTCTGAACAGACCATAATACTACAGCCGGAGCTCTGTCTCAGTTTAATATGAATGAACTCAG
>JBAMIH010000025.1:534906-727406 GCA_038501795.1 Pseudopleuronectes americanus | reverse complement strand
CGTACAGCGCTACGTGCACGTGCATGAAGTGTGCACGTAGCTGCAGTTGGAACTTGATCCAGCAAATAAATGCTGAGTGCTGTGTTCCTGTGGCGAGTGTTCAGTGAGGCCGAGCAGCAGGATGTTTGTGTCCTCATGAAGCGTCATGTGTGATGTCACTGCAGATCCTGGGTCAGTGTGAGTGAAGCAGCTGATTCACATCTGACCCGTGTGTGTGTTAATGTTTTCATTAGAATGTGAAAAGACTTTATGACGTTTTTATAAAGTTCAAAATCCCCAAAAAAACAGATGTTCAAATCATCTTCTTAATGAAATGATTCCTATCAGTGACTGTATATAAAGAGGATCAGTGACTGTATATACAGATGATCAGTGACTGTATATAAAGAGGATCAGTGACTGTATATAAAGAGAATCAGTGACTGTATATAAAGAGGATCAGTGACTGTATATAAAGAGGATCAGTGACTGTATATAAAGAGGATCAGTGACTGTATATAAAGAGGATCAGTGACTGTATATACAGATGATCAGTGACTGTATATAAAGAGGATCAGTGACTGTATATAAAGATGATCAGTGACTGTATATAAAGAGGATCAGTGACTGTATATAAAGAGGATCAGTGACTGTATATACAGATGATCAGTGACTGTATATAAAGAGGATCAGTGACTGTATATAAAGACCATCAGTGACTGTATATAAAGACCATCAGTGACTGTATATAAAGACCATCAGTGACTGTATATAAAGACCATCAGTGACTGTATATAAAGATGATCAGTGACTGTATATACAGAGGATCAGTGACTGTATATAAAGAGGATCAGTGACTGTATATAAAGAGGATCAGTGACTGTATATAAAGACCATCAGTGACTGTATATAAAGAGGATCAGTGACTGTATATAAAGACCATCAGTGACTGTATATAAAGACCATCAGTGACTGTATATAAAGAGGATCAGAGACTATTACTGCCCCCCAGTGGACACTCTTTCAGTTTCTTTATGCTCCAGTCAGGAACGTCACTCATTTGTGACACCTGGTGGTAAAGTTTTGTTTTGTTGGGAAACTTTCAGCAGCCTGATCTGATCATAAAAGTGTCTGGTCTTGTTTCAAATATAAAAATGGCTCCAACACAGAAGATCTGTTTGAGACCTAAAACAAACGTGTTCGAAACCTCAGGACTGAAGATCCTGAGGGGAAATACATTTCCTCCGTCCATACGTCCTCCATCTTGTCTATTTCTTCCTCTGTCCGTCTGCCTCAGTCTGACGCCCACTGAAGATGATGGAGATGATGAAGTGGTTTCAGAGGAGGTTTAACTGTCTGTCTCTGTCTCTGTCTCTGTCTCCACAGAGGTGTCTTCGGAGCGGTCTCCGAGGAGGAGGAGCATCTCCGGCCCGGGGAGTTCAGAGAAGACTGTCGCCGTCGACAATCCAAACTCGTCACCTTTTAAAGTTCCGGTCAGCAACACACACACTGTCTTTAATCATCAGAGTCATGTGAACAATGGAGGCTGTAGAAGTTTATTGAGAGATGTTTAAGTTAATAACAAAGTGTTTTCACTCTGCAAACAAACCGAACCATGGTTCAGTTTGATCACCTGGTTCAGAGCTCCTCTTCTGGTCTGAGGAACCTTTCACACCTGATGTTTAGCTTCAGACTGAAGAGTCTGAAACAAGGTGTGAAAGTTTGTTCATGAGGCAGAACGAGCTGGTCTGAACTTTGCTGCTCTTTAAATCAACACTATGTGAGCAACAGCGCCCCCTGCGGCCACACATGATCAACTGCTAGACTTTGAGTGTGTCGGCCCACTGGATATTACCCATGATCCTCTGCTTCCTGAAACTGAAGAGCTGCAGCTGGAGCAAATCCACAAAACTCTGATCAGAATTCTTCATGTTAACAGTTTCCTGCTGGATCTTGGAGATAAACTCTGGCAGAGTGCATGCTGGGAGTTCATACAGCCTGGAAGTCAGTTGATCCTCTGAACACTGATGGAAGCAGTGGTCATTGTGTTGATAGCTGTGATGGACACGTGTTAAACGAAGTGGGCCTGTGGAGACGTGTTGAAGTGTGTGAGTCTGAGGCAGGATCTTTACTCTGATGGTTTAATGGAACCAGTGAGTCCACTGGGTGGGGGGTATATTAATATCTCAAACGAGGCCGCTCACTTCCTCTCAACACTTTTCTTGTCAGGAAGGATGTGATTGCTCCAGACTTTGATCATTGAGGTCAGAAGCAGCGTAGTCATGTGACCGCAGACTGTCTGTCATTGGTCGTACCCGTCATCATACAAGACGATCAGCTGACTGAGCTCAGCGTGAGGACTCATCACTGGAATACATGTCAGTGTTTGACCTGAGGGAGGCGCTGTGTTGGAAAGTGGTTCAGGTTCAATAAGTTACACTGGTCACTGGTTTGATGAATTGAATTGTGAATTTTTCATTTTTATTAATCGTTATTTCATTATTGATTATTATTGTTCACATCTGTGAAATGTTCTCCTGTAGAAGCCACAAGTCTGTATAATATCATCTGCTCTTTAAGAAAAACGTGTTTTATACACAACGTCAAGGGGAGAGTTACTACACTTTATGAACACTACATACAAACATACAAGACACAAACTACAATATATAACAATACTATATTAACAAATTGTTTAAGTTCAAAAGGAGCTGGAAGTCGTGGGAAAGGATAATTCACAAAGGATTATGGGATGTGTAGTTCCTCCACTCTTAAAACTTCAGTCTTGTACGTTCGACTTTTACCATTTGCAAATATTGTTCTGCAATAAGTCCTCTTGCAGCTGGTTGATCTGGTTCCAGGAGGATTTTATTAATCCTCAATGGAGAAAATAAATGAATTTACTTCCTGAACCAGTAATGTTCCAAACGTGGACGATCAATGTAACGATCAATTAGGACGATTAATCAGGGAAGGAATTGGGAGATTAAACATTAAATATTAGTTGCGGCCCCAACGTATGAAGTATGATGTATGAATCTTTACATCCTAAACTATGTCATACATTTTTGAGTTGTGATAACTTTGATTTTTGCGTTAATTCACCATCACAGAGCTTAACATGTTTCCTGTTGATTTTGTCTCATGACAAAACTGTGGAATTATAAAACATTATTAAGTAACACATGAGCTGATGAGGTTCGAACTTCTCATTCACCAAAGTACTGAGCTGGTTTCACTGTAGAGGTTCATGCTCTCCAGATGTTGAACCCTGATGTTTTTAGTGATTTGTCCTCAGCCAGTTCATCTTCCTCTCCTCGGTTCAGTGAAGCTCTGTGGACATTGATGTTGAGAATCTCTGTCAGTCCGAGGACTCGCTGCAGCAGTTATCTCTTTGTCCTAAGTGACTTTACATTCCTGAGGAAGAAGAGGAGGGATTGGCCTCCTCTTCATCCTTCAAGCTCTCTGATATGTCTCTGTCTTTTGTTTTGACCTTTCAGGGGTTTTTCAGTAAACGTCTCAAAGGCTCCATCAAGAGGACGAAGAGTCAAACCAAGCTGGACAGAAACACCAGCTTCAAACTGCCCTCGCTCCGACCTCCTGAGCCCGACAGGTAACCTCCTCCATCCGTCTGAAACTCGTCCCGCACCACAGCACCAAGTGAAAGTGTGTCTGCGTGTCGGCTGTCTGCTGCATGTCAGCTGCATGTCAGCTGCATGTCTGCTGCATGTCTGCTGCGTGTCAGCTGCATGCCTGCTGCGTGTCAGCTGCAAGTCAGCTGCTTGTCCTCTATGATGATATGCAGCAGACAGCAGACACGTTGTGATAATGATGATAAATTATATTCTGGTCCAGTAGCGTCCTCGTCACAATGAGAGTTCTGTTCAATGATCCGTGACCATGAAAATGATGAAGATGCTCTGTTAAGAATCTCTGTTCTGTTCAAGGTGAAGTTTCAGAAGCAGCAGTTTGTTTATGTGGTTCAGTGTCTCTGAGCGGTGATGGCTCTGTCACATTAAAATGTCATTTCCTGCCTCCGATTCCTCTCCGTTTCTGGTCAGTCTGCTTCCTTAATGATCCATCACCCTCCTGTTTTCAACCGGTTTTCTCCTCCTCCTCCTCCTCCTCCTCCTCCTCTCCTCCTCCTCCTCCTCCTCCTCCTCCTCCTCCTCCTCCTCCTCTCCTCCTCCTCCTCTTCCTCTTCCTCTTCCTCTTCCTCTTCCTCTTCCTCCTCCTCCTCCTCCTCCTCCTCCTCCTCCTCCTCCTCCTCCTCCTCCTCTCCTCCTCCTCCTCCTCCTCCTCCTCTCCTCCTCCTCCTCCTCCTCCTCTTCCTCTTCCTCTTCCTCTTCCTCTTCCTCCTCCTCCTCCTCCTCCTCCTCCTCCTCGCTCCATTACTCAGTCCAGCACTGGATGTGTTTTAACTGGACGAGCGGCTGCAGGACTCTTGTGTCAGAAACAGTGATAACGTTGCTGTTCTCCGTGATTCCAGTCTGATGGATTTTACATTTTAACACAGTTCAATTGATGTTAACAAACATCAGAGAGTTACGGTTCATTTTACTCTTTCAATTCACATCGGCTAATAGTTTCCTGCTGCCTCCAGTCTTTGTGCTAAGCTAGGCTAATCCTGTCACACTGATGAAATGAGAATGAGTGTGTGTGTGTGTCTGAGAGTTTATTGTGGAAAGTGTAGAGCTTTATAGTCGACAGAATGTCAGCCAGCTGGACAGCAGGATAATGCTTTACATACACACACACACACACACACACACAGACACACACACATACACACACACACACACACAGACACACACACAGCCCCTCTCTCAGTCAGCTCTGAGCCTTAACTCCTGATGGACGGTACGTCCTCTCTCCTCCGAAGAGCTCGACTCTCCAAAACACTGAGGTTCAGGTAGGGTGTGGGTGGGTGTGGGGGTGTGTGTGTGTGTGTGTGTGTGTGTGTGTGTGTGTGTGTGTGTGTGTGTGTGTGTGTGTGTGTGTGTGTGTGTGTGTGTGTGTGTGTGTGTGTGTGTGTGTGTGTGTGTGTGGTGTGTGTGTGTGTGTGTGTGTGTGTGGGTGTGGGTGTGTGTGTATGTGTGTGTCAGTTGCGTTTTGGTTTTTTGAAACATTTATTTTACTAGATTTTTTAGTTTCTGGCCATGTCCCATCTGCTAACATGGAGGGTTAGGGTTAAGGTTAATGCCCATTACTGAAGCCAGCCACAAGGGGGCGATGTGTTTAGCTTTTAGGCACTGTCATGACGCCCTGCTTCTTCACTGTGTCTCTGTGTGTGGTCAGTAAGTGCTTCCTCTGACTGGATCAGGTTTCTGTCCTAATGCAGGAGACCAGCCCTTCCTGTCTTCCTGTCATCCTTTCATCCTGTCTTCCTGTCATTCTGTTCTGCTGTCTTCCTGTCTTCCTGTCATCCGGTCATCTTGTCATCTTGTCATCCAGTCATCCTGTCTTCATGTCTTCCTGTCTTCCTGTCATCCTGTCTTCCTGTCATCCTGTCATCCTGTCATCCTGTCATCCTGTCATCCTGTCATCCTGTCTTCCTGTCTTCCTGTCTTCCTGTCTTCCTTTCATCCTGTCATCCTGTCATCCTGTCATCCTGTCATCCTGTCATCCTGTCTTCCTGTCATCCTGTCTTCCTGTCTTCCTGTCCTCCTGTCTTCCTGTCTTCCTGTCTTCCTGTCTTCCTTTCATCCTTTCATCCTTTCATCCTGTCATCCTGTCATCCTGTCTTCCTGTCATCCTGTCTTCCTGTCCTCCTGTCCTCCTGTCTTCCTTTCATCCTTTCATCCTTTCATCCTTTCATCCTTTCATCCTTTCATCCTGTCATCCTGTCTTCCTGTCTTCCTGTCTTCCTGTCTTCCTTTCATCCTTTCATCCTTTCATCCTGTCATCCTGTCATCCTGTCTTCCTGTCATCCTGTCATCCTGTCATCCTGTCATCCTGTCTTCCTGTCCTCCTGTCTTCCTTTCATCCTTTCATCCTTTCATCCTTTCATCCTTTCATCCTGTCTTCCTGTCTTCCTGTCTTCCTGTCTTCCTGTCTTCCTTTCATCCTTTCATCCTTTCATCCTTTCATCCTGTCATCCTGTCATCCTGTCATCCTGTCTTCCTGTCATCCTGTCATCCTGTCATCCTGTCTTCCTGTCCTCCTGTCTTCCTTTCATCCTTTCATCCTTTCATCCTGTCATCCTGTCATCCTGTCTTCCTGTCTTCCTGTCCTCCTGTCTTCCTGTCTTCCTGTCTTCCTTTCATCCTTTCATCCTTTCATCCTGTCATCCTGTCATCCTGTCTTCCTGTCCTCCTGTCTTCCTGTCTTCCTGTCTTCCTGTCTTCCTTTCATCCTTTCATCCTTTCATCCTGTCATCCTGTCATCCTGTCATCCTGTCTTCCTGTCATCCTGTCTTCATTTTTAATAGTGGGCAGAGTCTTTGATAAGATGTTTTAATTTGTTGAAATTATCTCAAATATGAAAATCTGAGGTTTTAAATTCAGCCTCGCGTCTGATTCGTGATGAGTTTATGTTTTATCAGCAAAACGAGCCGACGTCACAGATGATCTCTACTAATCCAGCATTACGTAACACACACACACACACACACACACACACACACACACACACACACACACACACACACACACACACACACACACACACACACACACACACACTGAATTAAATAATGATCTCCTGAAAAGCTTCAGTGTCACATGATCTGTCTCCTGCGGACTCAAATGATATAGAGTAACTAAAACAACTATCTTCCTCCCTCCCTCCCTCCCTTCCTTCTTTCCTCCTTCCCCCCCTCCCTCCCTCCCTCCCTCCCTCCCTCCCTCCCTTCCTTCCTTCCTTCCTTCCTTCCTTCTTTCCTTCCTTCCTTCCTTCCTTCCTTCCTTCTTTCCTTCTTTCCTTCCTTCCTCCCTCCGTCCCTCCCTCCCTCCCTCCTTCCCTCCCTCCCTCCCTCCCTTCCTTCCTTCCTTCCTTCCTTCCTTCCTTCCTTCCTTCCTTCCTTCCTTCCCTCCCTCCCTCCCTCCCTCCCTCCCTCCCTCCCTCCCTTCCTTCCTTCCTTCCTTCCTTCCTTCCTTCCTCCCTCCCTTTCTTCCTTCCTACCTTTCTCCCTTCCTTCCTTCTTCCTCCCTTTCTTCCTTCAAAAACAGAGCTTTTATTCCAACACTTTAGTCAGATTAACATTTATTTTGAAAGTGTCAGACCTTCTTCTTCTCCTCTTCATGAAGCTGTAGTTGTTCAGTTGACCTCCAGACATCTCCTGAGACTGGTCTGTAGTTAAACACCTGCCTGCTCCTCAGTGCGTCATCAGGGCTGCCTAGCAGCTCAGCTCCCAGCAGAGGTTGTTACCAGGGTCCGATCCCACAGGTGTGATGCTGTCCCTTGTTTACCTGCTGGACTGCAGGGAGCTTGATGAAGGGGACGCCCTGCTCGGTGGCGTTCTCAGTGAAGCTGCCGTCGGCTGAAGGGTGAAGGTGGGAGGACGGTGGGAGCAGGGGGGAGTTGAGGAGGCGGTGGAGGAGGGATGCTCTGGGGATCGCCCCTCGTCTGGCTCTGTGGATGTTTTTCGTAGGTTTCACTCTTCTCCTGCTTCAGGTCGACAGCAGGCGGCTGTGGTGACGAGCTCTCCGAGGAGGTTCGGTGGAGGAACCAGAACACTCAGTGGGATTTCCTACCTTCTTCTTCCATAAACCTGCTGGTCCTTGTCTTCCAGATCTCGGGGGCTCCCCAAGCTGAAGGAGTCGACTTCCCATGAGTCTCTGCTGAGCCCCGGCAGCGCGGTGGAGGCTCTGGACCTGAGCATGGAGGAGGACGTGTTCATCAAACCTCTGCACTGCAGCATTCTGGGACAGGAGTTCTGCTTCGAGGTGACAACACCAACTGTTCACTACAACCTGTGGAAGTAAACAGCTCAGCCAATCAGAGCCCAGACCTGAGATCTGACTAGTTACAAATCAAACCATCTCGTCTCATAACTAACAAATCAGTGAATGTAAAATAGTGAGAAGAGTAAAAATGTTTTGTTCATGACTGGAGAGGTCAGAGGTCGTCAGCTGAGGAGGCGTGACACAGGATCCTCCCAATATCTTCTGAAATCTCTCTCTCTCTCTCTCTCATCTCCTCTCTCTCTCTCTCTCTCTCTCTCTCTCTCTCTCTCTCTCTCTGGCTCTCTCTCTCTCTCTGGCTCTCTCTCTGGCTCTCTCTCTTTCTCCCTCCCTCTCCCTCTCTCTCTCTCTCTCTCTCTCTCTCTCTCTCTCTCTCTCTCTTTCTCCCTCCCTCTTCCTCTCTCTCTCTCTCTCTCTCTCTCCTCTCTCTCTCTCTCTCTCTCTCTCTCTCTCTGGCTCTCTCTGGCTCTCTCTCTTTCTCCCTCCCTCTTCCTCTCTCTCTCTCTCCCTCTCCCCCTCCCCCCCCTCTCTCTCTCTGTCTCCCTCTCTCTCACCTGTCAGGTGACCTACACTGGAGGCAGTAAGTGTTTCAGCTGCACTTCGGCTTCGGAGAGAGACAAGTGGATGGAAAACCTTCGGAGGACGATTCAGCCCAACAAGGTGAGACAGGCGGCGGCTGTGGCTCCGGAGGTTTTCAGCTTCGAGTCTTAGTCCAGAAAAGTTCCATGGAAACAAGAATTTAGAGTGGAGCCGATCAGACGACTCAACAAACACCTGACATTAACACACAGAGAAAGATAAAACACACACAAAGTACAGTGACAGGAACATCTGGACACACAACCGAGGGCTGGTGATTCAGTTTCATTCTGTCAACACCATGACCATTCTACAAACTGAGAAACTTCTCCATTAATAACACAGCCTTTCTTTTCCTCATTGTTTACCATATCGTGGTAAAAGTTGGAATAGTTTGTTTCCTCATCGTTCTTCTGAAACCAACAGACTTTGTTTGTGTTTCCAGGACAACTGTCGCCGGGCAGAGAACCTGCTGCGTCTGTGGATCATCGAAGCCAAAGACCTTCCACCCAAGAAGAAGTATTTCTGCGAGCTGTGTCTGGACGACGTCCTGTACGCCCGCACCACCAGCAAGCCCCGGCACGACAGCCTGTTCTGGGGAGAACACTTCGACTTCTCCGGCCTGCCGGCTGTGCACAGCGTCACCGTACACATCTACCGCGACGTGGACAAGAAGAAGAAGAAGGACAAGAACAACTACGTGGGCCTGGTCAACATCCCGGTGTCGGGCGTGACGGGTCGCCAGTTTGTGGAGAAGTGGTACCCGGTCAGCACGCCCACCACCAGCAAGGCCAAAGGAGGGGGGCCTTCGATCCGCATCAAGTCCCGCTTCCAGACCATCTCCATCCTGCCCATGGAGCAGTACAAGGAGTTCGCTGAGTTCATCACCAACAACTACACCATGCTGTGCTCGGTGCTGGAGCCCGTCATCAGCGTCAAGAACAAGGAGGAGATGGCCTGCGCACTGGTCCACATCCTGCAGAGCACTGGGAGGGCAAAGGTCAGGAAATGTTTCCCCCCATCGAGTCCGACAGGAAAGCTTAGTTAGCTTAGCTTAGCACAAAGACTGAAAACAGAAAGAATCAAGTTTCAATATAATCAATATGATCAGTATGAGTTGTTTTAATGTGTCACATGAGACATGAGGCTGAGAAACATCTGTTTTATGTGATTGTAGGTTCTTCAGCACCCTCTAGTGTTTATTTGAAGTTAGATATTGAATCTGGTTTAAGCTGTTCAGCGAAATTATTCAATAAAGTTTTGATTTGAAAAAAGAATCACAGAGGGAACATGCAGAGTTCAGGTCGGTGCACGTGCTGAGTCGTGTCCTCCTCTTCCTCGTCTTCCTCAGGACTTCCTGACGGACCTGGTGATGTCGGAGGTGGATCGATGTGCCGACCACGACGTCCTGATCTTCAGGGAGAACACGCTGGCCACCAAGGCCATCGAGGAGTACCTGAAGCTGGTGGGACAGAAGTACCTGCACGACGCGCTCGGTGAGTCGCCCAACTCAGAAGATAAGACCAGAGGAGGTGTGGGATCATGGAGATGATGAAGATGATGTGTTGAACACAAGTAAATATTTAATAAATAATAATCAGAATCCTCATAAGCTCAGACAGAACCTGATCCAGGATCAGATTTAAACAGCTCAATGGACAGAACGTGACCTTCAGGTTCTCCTTCAGAATCTCTGACTTTATAAGTTCACATTTGAAGCTGCAGCTCGACCCTGAGAGACGTGAGCAGATTTATATCAGACTGCTGCTTCATCATCTTCATCATCTTCATCCTCTTCTTCATCTTCAGGTTACTTGCTCACTTCAGTCAGAAGTGTTTTCAAGTAGTTCAGAGACGAAGGAGATGAAGGAGTGAACCTCGTCAGTTTATTTTTATCACCGTGTCTGAGAATAGATCCTCACTTCCTGTGGAGCGTCAGCTGCTGCTGTCTCCAGGTTCACTTTTATTTAGATATTCTTATTTTTATATGTTTATTGTTTTATCTTCCTCATACATCTTCCTCATCTTCATCAGCAGCAGCTTCAGTCAGGCCCAAGTGAGGAGGAACATGTTTGATGTAAATTATCTCACGGTCTCAAATTCTCTCTCTCTCTCTCTCTCTCTCTCTCACTCTCTCCTCTCTCTCTCTCCTCTCTCTCTCTCTCTCATCTCTCTCTCCTCTCTCTCTCTCTCTCTCCCCTCCCTCTCTCTCTCTCTCTCTCTCTCTCCCTCTCTCCCTGTCTCTCCCCCCCTCTCTCCCTCTCTCTCTGTCTCTCCCCCCCCTCTCTCCCTCTCTCTCTCTCTCCCTCTCTGACCCTCCCTCTCTCTCTCCCTCTCTCTCCCTCCCCCTCTCTCGCACACTCTCTCTCTCTCTCTCCCTCTCTCCCTCAGGCGAGTTCATTAAAGCTCTGTACGAGTCGGATGAGAACTGTGAGGTGGATTCCAGCCGGTGCTCTGGTGGAGATCTGGCTGAACATCAGAGCAACCTGAAGATGTGCTGTGAGCTGGCCTTCTGCAAGATCATCAACTCGTACTGGTGCGACAGCCTCATTCACACACACACACACACACACACACACTCACAAACAACACACACACTCGTCTTCTGAAATCATGAGCTGATAAAATACATCCAGTCTGTTGAGGCCTTTAATGATTGAGTTCCTGGTAAAACACATTCAATTAGAACAGGAACATTTATCCAGAGCTTAGTTTTACATTTAGTTTCATTGAGCTCCTCCCTGTCTCCTCAGCGTGTTTCCTCGGGAGCTGAAGGAAGTGTTCGCCTCCTGGAAGCAGCAGTGTGTCGCCCGCGGTCACCAGCAGGACATCAGCAAGCGTCTGATCAGCGCCTCGCTGTTCCTGCGCTTCCTCTGCCCCGCCATCATGTCGCCCTCGCTCTTCAACCTGATGCAGGAATATCCAGACCACCGGACGTCCCCGCACGCTCACGCTCATCGCCAAGGTCATCCAGAACCTCGCCAACTTCACCAAGTGAGTACCTGCAGGTCGACCTCCTGACCCACTGATCATCACCGTCACACGAGGCCCTGCACTCAGACTCACACAGAGCAGCACAGAGCAGCACAGAGCCGGGTTATGATGTCTGTGATGGTTTCCTACGGTTCATCATGTCCCCGTGCGTCAGGTGATCAGAGTGGACGTCCTGTGTTCACTGTGTGAGCCGCGAGCAGAGAAGCTCTCAGAATCTATCTAACCTCACTTTGTACAGTTCTAATGGAATTAGTAAACCAGCATTCTTTAATAATACTTAGTATACCCAGCTGTAGGACAGGTCATAGGCCCTCCTCCTCCATGTTAGCCGATGGGACACAGACCAAAGTAGACCATAAATAAATGACAAAAGATTTGTGCGTCTGCTCGCAGGTTTGGAAACAAAGAGGAGTACATGGCGTTCATGAACGACTTCCTGGAGCATGAGTGGGCGGGGATGATGCGTTTCCTGTCGGAGATCTCGAACCCGGAGACTCTGTCCAACACGCCGGGCTTCGAAGGCTACATCGACCTCGGCCGCGAGCTGTCAGTGCTGCACGCTCTGCTGTGGGAGGTGGTGTCCCAGCTCGACAAGGTGTGTGGGTGTGTGTGTGTGTGGGGGGGGAGGGGGGGGTGCGCGTGCACAGCAGGAGCTCGTGTGATTGGTCGGATGTGACGTTACACATTCTCAGAAGGTTGATGATCAGTGATCGATGGGATTTGTGTGATGTGAAGATGTGATGAACATTAGCAGTGGAGGTCACATGATTCATTTCACCTCATTACAGCAGCATGCCCCCCCTTCCTGCCCGACCCCGGCTGTGCCTGTCTAACCTGTCGGAGCTCAGCCTCTGCATGACTCTGCTGTGTTTGATCCTGGTTCTGTTCAGTAGAAGCATGTTGTTCTAGTTGATTTGATTTTTGTTTCCATTAAGTTTCCCTCATGTTTACCCCCCCCTCCCCCTCTCCCCTCTCTCCTCCCCCTCCCCCTCTCTCCCTCTCTCCCCCTCTCTGGCCGACTCTTCTTTTGCCTCCATTGTGGTTCCATTTTCCCAACACCGCTGAATCCTGGTGCTTCCATTTAAACACACACACACACACACACACACACACACACACACACACACACACACACACACACACACACACACACACAAAACGACCACAGGGTGAAAATTCCTTCCTGCAGGCCACCGTAGCGAAGCTGGGCCCGCTGCCGAGGATTCTGGGAGATATCTCTCGCTGCCTCGCCGCTCCGACGCCGGTGCAGCAGCAGCTGCGACGTTTCCAGGACCATAGCTCCGCCCACAACCTCAGCGGCAGCCTGTCGTCAGGGTTACACCGAATCTTTGAGGACCCGGTCAACAGGTAACCAATCAGCTGACAGACGTGAACGTTCACAGATTAACACGTTCAGAGACATGATGAGACTCAGGTCACAATCCTCTGCATGGATTATAATTACTGAGTCAGATTCAGGTCAGAGAATTATGTGTAATTCAGATTTGTGTTTTAATCTGGTTCAAATGTGAATATCGTTTCCATGGAAACATGTCATGTGATCATCTCTGTCCCAGCTCAAAACAACCAGGACAATTAAAAACATGTGTGTGTGTGTGTGTCTTGTGTGTGTCTGTGTGTGTGTCTGTGTGTAGTCACTGTGAGGTCCGCAGCCTTCAGTCTCCCTGCAGTGATCTGATGGATGGTTGTGTTCGAGGGCAGCGCCCCCTGCTGGCCCAGCAGCTTCCTTCACGCCACAGCAGCGTCTCTCTGGTCGACCTCCAGGACGCTCAGAGCCTGCACCCCCCCACGGGGCCCCCCCCACACCACGAGGCCCCGCCCCGCCTCAGCAGGGTCGGCTCCCAGGCCTCCATCGGCCCGCCCCCCCTTACCTACCCCCACTCCAACCCCCTGACCCCCCAGCCGGCGCTACATCAGCACAGAGCGGCGGCCCGAGACGGCCCCCCCCCAGAGCGCCCCGCAGGCGAGGCGGCCGCTGCCCCCCCCCGTCAGCCAGCAGCGCAGCCTGCAGCCGCTGAGCTTCCAGAACCCCGTCTACCACCTGAGTAACCCCGCCCACAGCCTGTCCACACGCTCCGCCCACTCGCTGCAGCAGGACTCCAGCTCGGAGAACCTGAGCACCGAGAGCTCCCACAACAGCCACAGCAACTCGGATGACCTCGGCAGCCAGGTGGGGGTCAAAGGTCGCGTGCCGTCCAACAGCAGCCTGGACGAGCTCGGCAGCAGGCGGAGCACGCAGAGCGAGGAGTGCTCCACGCCGCGCCGCCACGCGCTGCCCGACCTTCCGCCCGGCACCGCCACAGCAGTCGCCATCCCTCGCCAGAGCACGACGGCGGGCACCGCCCACATCGTCAAGGTGGAACAGCAGAGCAGAGGAGGGGGCGGGGCCAGGACGCCACGCTCTGTCCCACACAGCGCCTCGTTACGGAGCAGCAGCAGCGCCAACACTGAGCCGACGCCCACCGCCCCCCACGTCACCCGGCAACAGCCAACCTGCTCTGTGGAGAACATGGCTCCGCCCCCAAAGAGCACCCCCACCAAACCACCACAGGTGAGGCTAAAGTTCAAGAAGTCAAATATTAACTTTATGTGATTTTAAATCTTGAATTAACAAATTGATCCCTGTTCGAGGCTGGTATGTGGGGTTGATTATGTAATCATGTCTCTGGGTCGCTTCAGGTGGCGTCTCCGGTGGACGCGGTGGCGGTGGCGATGTCTCCAGTGGAGAGGACGGCGGCCTGGGTCCTCAACAACGGCCAGTACGACGAGGAGGAGGAGGAGGGAGGAGGGGAGGCAGGGGGGGAGAGGAGCAGAGAGGAGGGGCGGAGCACCGAGAAGGTACGAGCCAATCACAGGTCGAGAAACTGTTATGATAACTTCCACCATCAAGGGCTGGTCATCTGTGTGTGTTAGTTAACGAGCTCGTTAGTGATCAGAAACATCAGTGTGATAAGAACTATGACCTCTTCTTAAGTCAGCCACCAGGGGGCAATAGAGCCGTCATGACGTCCATTTATGACGTTTTAGATGTTTGATGGAGCCTCCACACAGTCGACCAATCACAGAGCGGGATGTAGTTCTGGCTTCCTGAATCTTTTACACCTGAAGAGACGAGTCGATGACGGATCATGTGACTGTCTGCAGTACGAGCTGGAGATCTCCCGGCTGAAGGAGCGCCTGCGGGGCTCCGGCCGGCGCCTGGAGGAGTACGAGCGGCGGCTGCTGGCTCAGGAGCAGACGATGCAGAAGCTGCTCCTCGAGTATCAGAACCGTCTGGAGGACAGTGAGGAGCGGCTGAGGAGGCAGCAGGAGGAGAAGGACAATCAGATGAAGAGCATCATCTGCAGGTAGGACCAGACTCCACCCGTCTGCACCGCCCAGACCAACCAAGCACACCCTGAGGAGCGACGCCTCCTTTAAACTGAAACAGTCAATTGAATTTCAAATGTGGAGTCACAGGAAACCTAGTTTTTTACTCTATACATTTAAAATATAGACTAAAGAAGAAATTCTTTAATTTTTCCTTTTTATTTGTTAATCTTGAAATTCCTTGCTGGACCCAGCTGTCAATCAGCCGTCTGTGGGCGGGTCTTCCTGTTTCGACATGAGAACGAGGTCAAACTAATAAACTCCATAATAAAATCCTCTTTATGACAAACGTCATGATGCTGTACTGTTAAAAAATAAGACTCATCTTTCCTTGGTTTTTATTTCAATTTTATTTTAGAATTCACAAACTTTCTGTCCCGGTTTCAAATTAAAACATTTGAGAGGAAAAAAAACCCTTTGTTTCTTAGCAGGGCTTTTATTGTGAAAAACTAGACATTGATATTTCTGACGAGTTTGACAAGAAACAATGATTATATTGACCACGCCCCTTCACTGTTTCTCTCTCTCTCTCTCTCTGTGTGTGTGTGTGCGTGTGCGTGTGCGTGTGCGTGTGCGTGTGCGTGTGTGTGTCTGTGTGTCTGTGTGTGTGTGTCTGTGTGCGTGTGTGTAGGCTCATGGCGGTGGAGGAGGAGTTAAAGCGTGACCACGCAGAGATGCAGGCGGTGATTGAAGCGAAACAGAAAATCATCGACGCTCAGGTACGGACATCAACACTTGTAGCTCCGCCCACACAAACTGCTTCCATCCGCTCAGATTAGGATTCTTCAGAATTACCCACAATCCTTTTCTGTAAATGAGCTCTTGAACAATCAGTGATGATTGACAGCTGCACTAAGCTAACTGGCCGGGTGCTAAGCTCCGCCCACAGCGACTTTCTAAGGGTTTGAATTTGTCGCAATTTCATCAGTGAAGAACTTTTGATTTCAGGTCCGTAACGGACGTGAAATTAACCAATCAGGCAAGTGACTGTGGCCCCTCCCCCTCCCTCCACCCCCTCACACCTGTCAGCCAATCACAGAGCAGTTACGTGATGGCGATCGACCTATTTAAGGTCTCTTTATTTCAAAATAAGACGAGTTAATCCTGATCCGTACTGAGATTAGATCTAAACTTGAATGAATCTGGATAAATTGTGTTTAAATGATGTCGACGTGTTGTTTTAAATAAAGTTTTCAGGTGTGCCTCACCCCCCCACCCCCCTCCTCTCTTTTAAATTAAAACGAGGTTGAAGCGCTCAGGTGTTTATTTTTATTATTTTAGCAGTTGAATCGAATCTTGTTCGTTTGCGACTTCCTGTTCAGTCTCACTTTCTCTTTTAGTTGCTTTTATTTTTTGGGCTGTTTTTGTTTTTGCCTGCGGCTCATAAACTTCCTGTCGGCTCAAAACCACATCATGTCCGATTTCATTTGAGATAAATTAATCAATAAATAAATGTATTTTTAACTGTTGAACTTCTGCCAGTTATTGAATTAATGTACAATATACATTTTTTAATAAATTTGAATCTTAACAAAATATATCATCAGAATAATCCATATATTAATATTTTTGTTTAGAAACATGAATTAAATTGTAAATCAGGGAGAAGCTTTATAAAGTCTCTTAATTGAATCTTAATTTTACAACAAATTACAACAATTTTATGCTCTGTGGCTTCTAAACATTCTGATTTATTTTGAATCTTTATGTGGTTTTAACTCGACAGTTGAATCATCACCAGCCCAACTTTTATTTTGGTGTGTCAGCCTAATGCCCTCTTGTCCAATAGGAGAAGAGGATCGGGTCCCTGGACGCAGCGAACTCCCGGCTGATGTTGGCGCTGACGCAGGTGAAGGAGCGGTACAGCCCCCCCGACCTGCACAACGGCCTGTCGCCCAGCAACCCCACCAAGCTGTCCATCACTGAGAACGGAGAGTTCAGGAACAGCAGCTGCTGATTGGTCCACAGGGATGGCAGATGAAGGGGGTGGGTGGGACTCTTAGTCCTGACTCCGCCCACCTCAGCTCCATCAGCAGCTCTGCGGGCGATCGAACAGAGCGAGAGAGAGAATCCGTATATACGAGTGTAAATACTGAAGCATTGATAAGTTCAGACTGTGTGTACGTGCACGTGTGTGTACCTGTGTGCACGTGCGCAGCGTCCCAGAATCACAGCGAAGAAGAACAAACCTAAAGATACTCAAGTTTTTCTAAGACTTTTTTATGGTTTTTATTTGAACCTTGTTTTTGTTTAACTTTCTTTTCTCTGATGAGTTGTTTTCACTTTTTATTTATTCGTCCTGTTGCTACTGAACCGACACCTGCACGATCAGGTCAAAGGTCACACGTCTGCTGTCACATGTTGAATAAAAGATGCCTGAAAACCTTGTCTCCATGGAAACGGATTCATTTCTACATCAAAAATATGAATTAACTAAATAAATCTGAGTTGATGGACAACGACAAATAAAATAGATAATCTACCTGGATTACATTGTGTTAATCTGGCCTAACTCCTGTCAGTCTGTATCAAATATGATTAATCTGAATTACATTTTATGACATTTTCTTTACTGACACCAGTTTATCCTTAATTCCACTTCTGTTTCTGATCAAATTATTATTCTGTGAACATTTAAATCATTTAACTAGAATCCAGTCCTGTGGGTGTTTGGCGCCACCTAGAGGGCAGCTTTGTCTTCACATGTTTTTAATGTTTCCTGAGTCTCGTGCTAAATGTGAGAAGATTCTCTAGAGACATGTTCACGAGGAGAAAAGTCTGGTGAGGTCACAGCGACTTTGACCTTCAACCCAAATCGAATCCCTTCACGTTTGAAGACTCGGAGGAAACGGAGGCCATGACGCCTGAGGCCACCGGGTGGCGCCAGCGAGCTGGAATTAAACCAAACAATTGACTCGAACTTCTTCACATCTTTTCTCATGACGTCATCGTCTCCAATTCACAGTTAACTTCACACAAACCACAGAAGAAGATGAAGTTCACTTTCTGTTTTCTTGTTAAGTTTTATTATGTTTAAAAAAGAAAATTAAAAGACAGAGGAGGTGGTGATCGAAGACAAAGAAAAATATATATTCATATTCAAATATCTTTATACTTTTGTATTCATATGATTAACAATGCAAAGAAAATAATTCCCGTAGTAGTAGTGCTTAAGTAAAGTTCAATATAGATTTTTATTATAACAAAATAGGCAGTTTACCGAGGGTTAAATATCTGAAAATCTCATTGTACAATAATCGTCTGCACGTTTCTCCCACACCTGGAGTGGCAGCTCGTCTCCAGGCCCCGCCCACACATCACATGATCGACAGCGTTGCCATGGTAAGACACTGACCGGGCGCCCGCAGGTTCAACTTCCCTCCACCAGAGGGCGCTGCTATTGAAATGAGACGACACTGACATACAAAATCTTTTAGTTGAAATGAGGCTGAAAAGTCTCAAAATAATGAAAATTTGATTTAGATTGAAATCATTCGTTCATCATCGACTTCACTATAAAAAATATATATTAATTTAATTGTTTTCTGTGCGTTTGTAAAAGATTTAAAATCTGATGTTTATATTGTTTTATAAAATTATTCTTTTAATGATTTGAATCATGAGAAAATTGTCGTGATTTTTCTTGTTCGATTCTCATAATTTTTTTTCTTTAATTTTAGATAATTAATTATGAGAAAATGTTCAAATCACAAGAACTTATTTTGGTCTTATGATGTCATTTGTTTTGTAATTTTCAGAATTTTTTTACGACAAAGTTTAAAATGAGACTTGATGAAATTAAATCAGACGTTTGTTGGAATAAGACGGTAGCGCCCCCTGGCGGCGGAGCAGGACCCCGCAGCGTCCTGACGAACCTCCAGCAGCCGAGAGGAGCGGAAAGTGGAACTCGTCTTTAATCGACTCAAGTGTAAAAAAGAAAAGGGAAAAAGATGGGAGGAGCAGGAAACGGGGTCCGGCGCCGAGGTGACGGGGCTGATGGGAAATAAACGGGAGATCAACATGCTGTTAAAGCTCGAACGTGCAAAGTTTTGCTTTTTGTGTCTCAGCCGGAGACGGAACTCTGTCCATCGAGAGAAAAGGGAAAAAAACACAAAGAAAGAAAAGATCCACTCGTCTTCGTCTTCTCGTCTTCGTCTCCTCCACGTACCGTGTTGAGTGTGATGTCACTTCCTGTGTGCTTTACTCTGCTGGTCAGGAGACTTAACCACGAAATCCGATTCAGGCATTGTGGGGGGTGGGGGGGGGATTCTGTCCTTTTCAAAATAAAACAACAGAATGTAAAGAAGATGAGGAAGAGGAGGAGCGTTCGATCTTCACAACTTCTCCTTGGACTGAACCCAGATGAACGGACCAGACTGCTCCTCAATGATCTGCTTCCCCTGTTCGTAGATCTCCTCCAGAGTGTCGCCCTGCACGACCGCTACAAACACACACAAACACACACACAAAGGTTAATGAGTGTGAGTTCTGTGGTAAATCACAGACGATGACTTGTTAAACTAATTATTAAAGAACTCGAGTCACCGTCTTGTGGTTGTTTGTCTCGACCAATCACAGCAGTGTACATTTAATCAAAAATGCATTGAGCAGAGGGTGTTTTTCTCCGGGCCACAGGGGGCGCTGTCTCACCTGTGAAATGCTCGGTGAACTCCTGCTCCAGCTTGGTGGCTCTGTCGAAGGTTTTGCGTCCCTGCTCCTCCGTCAGACGCTTGTTCATCTCCCTGCAGCAAGAGAACAAGCCGTCAGCAGGAGAATCAACCGTGAGAACCGGACAGGAAATGGAACCGTGGCGGTTTTGACTCACATGATGTTCTCCACTGATTTGGGTTTGATGAAGATGGCGATGGGGTGAAGCTGGGCGAGCTGGAGTCTCTTGATGGCGTTCCCCGACACGTCCAGGATACAGTGTTTACCCTGAAGAGGAAATGTGTTCAACATGTCTTCAGCTGCAGACTGACATCACCACCACTAGAGGGCAGCGTTTGTATTTATTTAGTTATTATTGTCTTTATTTACAGTCTGTGGTTCAAGCTACGACTTTCTGCTGCAAAAAGAATCCATCTTCATTTTATATTGATTTTAACAGCATTATGTGAACCAGGATCTGTTTGACTGGCTTTTATAACCATAAATAAATAGATTCCATTTTTAATCTGTATAAACAAAGTGCAGACACAAGCCCTGGAGTGCTGTCAGGTGGTCATGTGACAGATTCCTCAGTCGTACCTTCTCCGACACCTCTCGCACCGACTGCACGCTGGTTCCGTACAGGTGGCTGTTGTACTGTCCGGCCTCGATGAACTTGTGGTCCTGGATGTCTTTCTCCATCTGCTCTCTGGACACCACGAAGTGGTAATCTCTGCCGTCCACCTCGTAGTCCCGCTTTGGCCGGGTCGTATCTGAGGATGAGGAAGATGTTGTGATTCGGGCTCAGAGAAGGTCACATGATCTCCAGACCGGGGTCACTTACGCGGGACGCAGGATCCAAATTTGTCCGGGAACTCGGAGATGAGGTCGTCGTTGATCCGATCCTTCATGGGGCCGAGGATGATGACGGGTCGGGTGTAGCTCACTGACGGAGACAAAGGCTCATGATGACAAATGTTTTATTTTGAAATCACAGGAACAAGCTGCTTAACAGGATGAAGCTGATGAGCTCATTATTATGTGAATATCTTCTCACAACTTAAAGTCTTGACACCAAATAATAATAATAAATCCATCCAGGGTTTGAATCGACAGCGCCCCCTGGTGCTTTATTTAACAAATCCATTTTTTTCTTGTCTGAAAGTTTTCATGTTCTAATGAAAATATTCATACATATTTATTTGAATTTCTTTAAAAAGAAATATGTATTTAAATGTAAGTGTTGTCTTTTGAGGTTTTACCTGAAGTTTGCAGACTTAACAAGATAAATCAAATATCTGAATCTTTCTGAAGATGAATCGATTTCATGTGAAAACTTCAGTCAGAGAATTGTTTGTGTTTTTTTACCTTCCTGTTGAACGACGGGTTCATACGACAACACGTACTCCTCCTGCCCACCTGGAAACACAGATCCAGAGGGTCACCGGGGTCATAGAGCAACACACACACACGCGCACACACGCGCACACGCACAGACACACACACACACACACAGGCGCTTTCATGCAGACACACTCCTGCTGTCAGCCCTTCAGGAGTGTTAGCGATCAGGTAAACTGTGTGTGTGATGTCATGCTGTTATCGGCCAATCAGCAGCTTGTGCTCAGGGACGGGGGGGGACGGGGGGGGCTAGCAGGTTGGGTCAGAGGTCACGTGAATCATTAGTGTTTCCTGTGAAGCATCGAGGGAATCAGGCAGCGTCAGACTTACGGTAGCTGCTCTCACTATCGCTGGCGTTAGACGTCACATGTTCTGAAATGAAAACACAGGAGAGGTCAGCCGGGAGCCGCGCTCTCCCACAATGCATTGCTCCGAGCCACGACAGCACAGAGGACTCGAGTCCAGCAGCAGATCAACCACAGCAACACAAACATTTTCAATCCACGACAAACAGGACCTGGAACTTTCAAAAACTTCACACAAATGTTCCATGACTTCAAACCACAACTTAATGACGCCATCTTTAAGTCATCATGGAGCGGCAGCGCCCACAGCGCCTCCTGCAGGAGAACAAGGCTGAGTGACGCGATGACATCACATCTGACAGAGTATTTAGAAATATGTTTACAATTCATGATCTGTGGCTCATCACGAAGGAATCTGAGCTGAGGGAAATCTCAGATGGTTTCTGGATGTGAACCGAATCGGATTCTGTGTAAAATGTCTGAAAATCTGTGAAAATAAAATCATGAGCTGCAGCAGATTGATTATGATTATTATTGACACAATGAGCTGATTCCACCAAAAATCTATAATCATCGATTTAACACTAAAAACGAAATAACTATAAATTCCTCATTGTTCGATGAGAAGAGGTGAAGAGATGAAGAGGAGAAGAGATGAAGAGATGAAGAGATGAAGAGGAGAAGAGATGAAGAGGTGAAGAGATGAAGAGGAGAAGAGATGAAGAGATGAAGAGGTGAAGAGATGAAGAGATGAAGAGGAGAAGAGATGAAGAGGTGAAGAGATGAAGAGATGAAGAGGAGAAGAGATGAAGAGTTGAAGAGATGAAGAGATGAAGAGGAGAAGAGATGAAGAGGAGAAGAGATGAAGAGGTGAAGAGGTGAAGAGATGAAGAGATGAAGAGGAGAGATGAAGAGATGAAGAGGTGAAGAGATGAAGAGGTGAAGAGATGAAGAGGAGAGATGAAGAGATGAAGAGGAGAAGAGATGAAGAGGATGAAGAGATGAAGAGATGAAGAGGAGAAGAGGATGAAGAGGATGAAGAGATGAAGAGGAGAAGAGATGAAGAGATGAAGAGGATGAAGAGATGAAGAGGAGAAGAGATGAAGAGGAGAAGAGATGAAGAGGAGAAGAGATGAAGAGGAGAAGAGATGAAGAGGAGAAGAGATGAAGAGGATGAAGAGAGAGAAGAGATGAAGAGGAGAAGAGATGAAGAGATGAAGAGATGAAGAGGAGAAGAGATGAAGAGGAGAAGAGGATGAAGAGGAGAAGAGATGAAGAGGAGAAGAGGATGAAGAGATGAAGAGGATGAAGAGATGAAGAGGAGAAGAGATGAAGAGATGAAGAGGAGAAGAGATGAAGAGATGAAGAGATGAAGAGGAGAAGAGGAGAAGAGATGAAGAGATGAAGAGGAGAAGAGGAGAAGAGATGAAGAGATGAGAGAGATGAAGAGATGAAGAGATGAAGAGAGAGAGAAGAGGAGAAGAGGAGAGAGAAGAGATGAAGAGGAGAAGAGGAGAAGAGATGAAGAGATGAAGAGATGAAGAGGAGAAGAGGAGAAGAGATGAAGAGATGAAGAGATGAAGAGGAGAAGAGATGAAGAGGTGAAGATGAAGTTTGCTTCAACATGTTTATAATGAACCTCAGTGAACAGCTGATATGAGTCAGAGGGTAAAAACAAGTTAATAAATATAGAATAAATAATTCAGTTGATAAAATAATGAAAAAATGTGTAAATATAAAAGCAAATAACCAAAATCTAGTTACATTTTTATTCACATTGATGGATTTCTGTATGAATGTATTTACAATAAACAGCCTCATTTTATTCTACTTTATTTCAGAGGAGATTATTCTTATTATCTTTCTCCTTATTATTTATTTGTGTCTGCTTCATTATTGTTACTATTATTATTATTATTATTATTATATTGTGATTTGAATCTGGACTTAATGAAGCTCCAGTGAAGATGAATCTGATTCTTCTATCAGACCAACTGAGGAGGTTCAGAAACACCTGACTGAATATCATTTATAACATGAGTCCATATTTAGCCCCAGGCTGTTCCTGGTCATGTGTCTGCAGGCGGACCCTGTGTGGGGGGGGGACTTACTGTGGCCCTTGGAAAGCGTGTCCTCACTGGAGTCCTGAGGTCAGCGGAGACACAACGAGGAGGAAACAACCACAAAACATCAAGTTACTGAGTTACAGCGACAGACAGAGAGAGCAGGGGGGGGCAGCCGCTCGCCAGGGCAGCAGGGCGGCGCCACGTGTGCTGCCTCCTCAGGTGAATTCACCACCAGGGGGCGCTCTGGGTCGTGATCTTTTCATCGCTCAGGTTGTGATGCGACATATGTTTCAGCCAGGCCCTGTTGCCGTGACAACCGGCGCCTGTAGCACGCCGCCACCAGCTGACCTCTCTTCCTGTCGCCGACCAGTCGCCTTTCAGACAAACCGCTTAGCTCCTCCCCCCCACCCCCCCGCCGCGCTGGTACTTACGGTCGACGTCGCTGGTCTCCTGCTCACTCGCCTCTTTGCTCTTGTAGAACGGAAACTTTCGGGAAAAGAGGTTCTTTTTACGCTTGTCATTGAGAGACTGCTGAGGAGGAAGAGGAGGAAGAGGAGGAGGGTGATGGAATAAAAAAAGAGGGGGAAGAGGGGGAGAGGGGGAAGATGAGGGAGTCTGATGTGGGATTGGACAGAATGAGAAGCTTCTGTCTGAGTCTGTGGTCAACACCGTGACACCGCTGCACTGAACCAATAGAATCACATCCGTCTGATCTGAGTTATTAAACTTTAATCGATGATTTACTAACCGACACAAACATCCTACAGGCAATTCACACACATTCTATACTCGCTAAAGGTTCAGTGTCGATTGTAGTGACACCTAGTGGCGAAGTGTCATGTTGCAGCTGAATATGTAAATATAAAGTATTTAAATATAAATTATTTAAATATAAAGTATTAAAAGATAAAGCATTTAAATATAAAAGTATTTAATATAAAAAGTCCATTCTAGAGTAAAGAGAACAAAGATTTGTCCAAATTAGATGAAACACGAGTGGAAACATCACTAGGATTATTTTATATTTACTTTCTAAAAATAGATCTTTTCACCTAAATCTTACACTCTAAACCAAAATCATTAACTCTGCCTGACGACAGGAGATCTGGTCAAACTTTAACGAGATGCCTCCAGGACTAAACTGTTTTCAATTTGTTTTTAACTCTGCGTCACAATCTAAAATAAAACCTGCGGCTCCTCAGATGAACCTTGTTCCTCTAAAGTCGACTGAAGCCACAGAATCAGACGGAGCCGCTACAACAGATCGCTGACACAGACCGAACTGAAAGTCCCTGTCGCTGCTGACTGAGAGCTTGAAAGTTACGCAGTGACAGTGAAGGCAGCACTCGTTAAACAGGAAGCAGCAGGAGAGAACATGCAGGCGTCATGCAGGCCACAAGGGAAGCTTCAGATCAGCTGGTTGGGAATCAAATCTAAATAAACCTGTGAACATTCATTCACTTCACGCTGATGATTTCACTGAGCAGTCGAGTAAATTATGAATTATTAACCAACTCAGTCTCGAATATTTGATTCACTTAGTCCAGATCAATTGTTATAGTTATTATAATATTAAGGAGTCGCGTTAATGTCCAAGTCGCTCGGTTGTAGAACGTCACCTGACGCACCGTGCACGTCGTCACCTGACGCACCGTGCACGTCGTCACCTGACGCACCGTGCACGTCCTCACCTGACGCACCGTGCACGTCGTCACCTGACGCACCGTGCACGTCGTCACCTGACGCACCGTGCACGTCCTCTATGTGTTGACTTGTGCTGCTTTAGGTCATTTCTCATAATTCCTCAGGAATCTAAACATGCTTCACTCGGCCGTCAGCCAGCAGGAGAGAGAGAGGCGGGATGAGAGGGGTGAGTGGTGGGGGGAGGAGGAGAGGGAGGATCTCTGAGCAGCCACTAGGGGGCAGCAGACAGTCAAACATCAATGTCAAGCGTTCCTCTCTAGGGGGGGGGGTCGTCATGCATGTTCCCCCCCACACCCCTGGTTCAGACTGATGTTAGAGGGCAGGTTTGGCGGCGCCCGGCGAGGCGTTCAGGCGACGCATGTTAAAGTGGCACGCGGTTTAGAGGTGCGGGGGGGAGGGGGGTGCGCTGCTGCGGTTTGCTGGGACGTTGGCGTGATGAAGAACACGTCTCAGAGGTCGACGACAACATGCTGTTAACTGGTCAGCTGCTTCTTAACATTAGTCAAACACGCTGATTAGTAGGTGGAGGTCAGGTGGCAGCGGCTCGCACACGGGTCACCGTCACGCGTGTGATTTCAAACAGGAAGTTCAAACTGAAACATCAGGTGATCGACAGTGAGCGTCCGTCGCCGGCCTCACACTCACCCCTCGCTCTCGAGACTTGGCGTTGAACTTCACCGTCTTTAGTCTCGCTCGCTCCTTCTTCTCAACGCTGTGGGCGGACAGGAGAAAAGGTCAAAGGTCAGCAGAGGTCACCAGGTTCTGTACACTCACGACTCACTCACACCTCGTTTGGGTTGAACAATATAAACCTTTAATAACGATAATCATGTGGACTGACCGTCTTTTGCTGGGGATGACCCCCACCTCCTCCACCTCCCCCTGGGCCGTCAGCTGTCGGGCCTGCCACCACTCGTCGTCGGAGGCGTTGACCACGTGAAGGATGTCTCCGAACTTAAAGTTGAGTCCCTGACTGGGCAGACCGGAGTCTCTGGTCTTATCGTAGTCAAACAGAGCTCTGCAGCACAAACACACTTTGATCAATGATCATCACAAACTACACAACAGACCACAGCTCAGAGGATGAGACGCGTCAGGCCCTCAGGTCGCATCTACTTCAGTGAGGGTTAGTTAGGGTCAGCTCCAGGAGATCTCACCTGACGTACAGCGACCTCTTCTGACTCGTCCGCAGAGATCCAGATCCAGAACTGATGCTGCTGTTCATCATCTGCTCCCGCAGGTCGTGGATCTTGGCCTCAAAGCGACTGTACTCTGAACAAAGAGGAAACCTGCTGCTCATCCACCAAACTCTTCAACATTTAGCTGAATAATTATTCATTAATCATCTTCATATTATTTTACAACCAGATAGAGTTCAGTGGAAGACTCAGTTAACAGCGAGGCGTCTTCATGAAGTGACAGATTCAGACTTTGATCCATGAGACATGAGTTTTTAAAGATCAGTGAATCATTAATGAAAGATTCCATTTGAATGAGTCATTGATAACTTGAACCTGAACCTGATCCTCAGGCTCCACATGGACTCTTCTCTACTTGTTGTACACGAGTATTCATGCTGGGAGCGGGTCTCACCCTCTGGTCTGTAGTGGGCGATGATGGTCACCGTCTGTCCTGCGTTCTTCAGGGCGGCGGCGGCCTGCTCGTGGGTGGCGTTACGGAGGTCCACTCCGTTCACCTGGAAGCAGCACATAGACCATATAACAGATATATGTATATACGTATATATATAAATATATACGTGTGTGTGTGTGTGAGTGGACGTACTGAGACAAGTCGGTCTCCCTTCCTCAGCTCTCCACAGAGGTCGGCTGGTCCCCCTGCCAGGATGAAGGAGATGAAGATCCCCTCTCCATCCTCCCCCCCCCACGATGTTGAAGCCCAGGCCCGTGGCTCCGCGGTGCAGCACCACCTTCCTCGGCTCCCTATTGGACCACAGCAGCTGTCAATCATCTGAGCGCTCGGATTAAACACTACAGGTTCTAACAAACTGAAGGAAACTGTGTGCATCTGCAGGTTTGAACCAGCAGGGGGCAGAGCAGCTGTGTCTCTACATACAGCTTCTGCAGATTTGAAGATTTCAGATTATCTTCACAGTAAATAAACCAAACACATTATTTATGCAATAAAAGAACAAACCTGGAACAATAATCTTACAGTATCTTTTATAACAGTATTATAAATTAATACTGTGATTTTGTGGATTTATTTAAATCAATCTGATCGTCCAGGAAGTCAACAGCTATAACAATTCAATTTAAGAGTTTTTAATTCCACTTGGTTGTAAAAACATCCTTGAAGCAGTAAACAGAAAGTATAAACCTCTAATTAACTAAAGATGAATTAATTAATAAATAGATACAAATTTATAAATAAAGATGAATACAAAATTACAGGTTGAATCACACACAAGTTGTTTATTTCATTGGTTGTGTCCTATTCAAATGAGCTAAGACGTATTTTTCATATTTCAACTTTCACTTTTCAAATCTACATGAAAGAAAGCAGGAGGTTTGTTGTTATCAGTGTCAGTAGGTTAACAGGCGGGGCAGAGATCTCACCGTGTGACATCATCGTCTCCCAGCATGCTCTTTTGGGTCGGGGAGTAGCGTCCAGACGACGCCGGGGGGGGCAGCGTCTGGCCCAGGAAGGTGGGGGGGCTGATATGGTTGTCCACGTGCTGCGAGTACGCTGAAACACACACACACACACACACACACACACACACACACACACACACACACACACACACACACACACACACACACACACACACACACACACACACACACACACACACACACACACACACACACACACACACACACACACACACACACACACACACACACACACACACACACACACACACACACACACACACACACACACACACACACACACACACACACACACACACACACACACACACACACACACACACACACACACACACACACACACACACACACACACACCACGAGTCGGGTCAGAGCTTCAGGAACACACACACCTCAGGGTTTCTCACCCATCAGGCTACTGACAGCACCTGATTGGACGAGGCGCCGCTGAGGAGGTCGTGAACTAAACCTCCGATTGACAACTGGTCTGAGAAACTGATTATTAGACTTTAATGATACAACTGTTTTGACCTGTTTATGTTTGTTTATATCAGACTTGTGCTGAAGAGGTCGAATATGATGCTATAACACACATGTTCCTGTTGGTGTGAACGAGTCGGGCCGACAACCTGCTGCTGCTTCACAAATATCAACTACACAACATGTACACACACTGTTTTACAGACTCATGTGTCTTGTTTCTGATTTATAAAATCAATCCCAGTGTATTTAACTTGTATTTAACTTAATACTGGTTTTAAAGTTCGCTCCTGATCAGAAGTAGAAAGA
This sequence comes from Pseudopleuronectes americanus, assembly GCA_038501795.1. Classification (NCBI taxonomy): domain Eukaryota; kingdom Metazoa; phylum Chordata; class Actinopteri; order Pleuronectiformes; family Pleuronectidae; genus Pseudopleuronectes; species Pseudopleuronectes americanus. Next base: position 699,009 of record JBAMIH010000025.1, on the reverse strand, counting down.
AAAACACTGACCAGTCCTGCAGATAATGCATATTATGATTTTTGCGCTACACAAATTGACGGCAGTAAGCAGTTGTGTTTTCAGAGGTTCATGAAACTCGCCCACGACAGAAATCTGATCTGATCTCTCAGGATCTGATCTGTGTAATCGGTGGAAGTGAAAACTGGAGGAAGACGTGAACGTCTGTGTGTCCCCGCGGCTGCTGATCTGGAGTCAGAGTGAACTCAACAGAATCATTTCTCTTTCGTCAGATCTGGTTCAGATCTTTGTAAACCACTGCAGCGGCGCTCATTAGCTGCAGCGACAGCAGCTTGTGATGCAGCTCAGCGCTCGCTGATTGGATTTGCAGTTCGTCCTTCACGCGTCTCAACCTCCACACAAGCATCGGTGGTGGCGGGGGGGGGAGAAGAGGAGGGGTCTGTGACAACATGGCGTCCGAGGAGACCGCTGCCTGACATCTTCACGTAGCCTGGTGAAGACTAACTCGTCACACCAACATGGCGGCTACAGGACGTCACCGCTATACAAATAAAATTGAATTGAGACTTGTTTCCGATCAGTTTAACCTACGAGGAACATCGAGCGTATGGTCTCTGATCGTCTCCTGGACGACCTCCTCCTCATTGGTCCAGTTTGTCCGTCAGCAGCTCCACGCTAAGCTTCCTCATATAAACATATATATATATATATATGTTTATATGTTTATATAGACCTTTAAGACCTTGTTGGGCTTCTAAGTGCTTCTCCCTTAAGAAAGTGGTGACTCACAGTTGGTGAGGTCGGGGGGGGCGAAGCTGTCGTTCATGAAGACACTGTTGGGTTTAGCCACTTTCAAGTAGACCACGTCAGGAGTGTTTTTCAAGGCAGTGACGGCGTGTTCGTGGGTCACCTCCTCCAGGCAAGCGCTGTTCACCTGAAAGAAGACGACATATACAAATATAATATAAAACAAATCTCACAGAAAAGGAAACTCATCAACTACAGCTTCACTGTGATGAACATATTATCCATTCGGAAATAATAGTAAATATCTTCCTCACATTAAATGGATCACTAATGAAATTTAGTTTTTTATTAAACAATCTTAAGCTGCTGAATTTTAACAAACGACTATTTGTTAAATGTTTTCTCCATATTCTAGAGTCTCACCTGATGTCACTGTGACCTTTGACCTCTATTCAGTTAATCTGTGAGTTTAAAACATTTGAAACTCATTTGAAGAAATTCCCTCTAGGTGTTAGTGAGATATCTTATTCACAAGAATAAGACGGATGGACCACCTGAGAAAGTACCGCCTCCTGCCACTAGGTGTCGCTGGTGGGAGATGAAAGAGCTCCGGATGAACTCTGCTCATGAACCAACATTTAAAAAGTCTTGTGACTGAATCTGAAATGATCAGAGTTTTCTCTGTCGCTGGTTGAACATTGTGGATAAAACCTGTGAGGATGTGAGAGTCCTTACAGCCAGTAGTTTGTCTCCGATCTGCAGCCGCCCGTCTTTATGTGCGGCTCCACCCTCGATGATCTTGGTGACGTAGATGCTGTTGTCGCCCGGGATGTGCTGGTTCCCCACTCCGCCTGCTATGCTGAAGCCGAGACCTGCAACACGGCAGCACCGGGTGGACAGGGAGTGAGGGGATGGACTCGTGTGACAAGTTCAATTGATCCTCACGCTGCAGCGTCTGTTACCTTTGGGTCCTTTCACCAGTTTGAGCTCCATCACCTTCTCAGACACAGGTTTCCTCCGGCGGACGTAGAGTCGGACCAGAGAACCAGCCTCCTTCAGGGCCTCCACTGCTCGGCTGTGGGTCACATCCCGAACATCCGCCTCGTTAACTCTCAGGATGACGTCATTAACCCTGAAACACACACACACACACACACACACACACACACACACACACCACCGCTGTCAATCACCTCACCGCCCGCTGTCAATCACCTCACTGATACAAACCTGCAGAAACACTGAAAGTCCAGTTTCATTCAGTGTGTCTGCAGGTTTAAGTTGAGCTGTAAAGAGCATGGCTGCCTCCGTAGAGAGGACCCGCTCCTGGTGTATAGATAAAGTATTTAAATACAAACTATTTAAATATAAAGGATTTAAATATAAAGGGCTGATTCGAGGGTAAAGAAAACAACAAGCTGTAGAATTTAGATGAAACACACCGGTGAAAACTTTACTAGGATATTTTAGATTCAGTTTCTGAATTAAATTTCTTCAACAGTTTGAGAACTTGAATGGATTATTGTGGTTTATCGACTCACAGAACCTTTCTACTGAGGTGTTACAGATTGTATAGACATTTGTAGGTGTGAACGCTGGAGGAACAAGTGAAACTCATTCTCTCTTCTCTTGCTCTGTCTGATATTCCATGTTTCTGTCTCAGACTCCAGACCTGAACTTTCAGACGGACACATGAGCTTCACTTTTAAAGCCACCTGAGAGTCCACAGCCCCCCCACCAACCACCTCCACCTGGGTCAGGTGTGTCACACTCCAGCCGATGCATTATGGATGAACCAGTGAAAGGCAACGTGACACAGCAGGGGTTTCTGGGTAATAGACACCGGCTTCTCAAACTAAACCGTTGGTTTTGAAGCGTCACACTGATCCTGAACGTCGGACGGTTTCTCCAGTGAACTCGACACGTGTCTTCAACTCTTCTGCGGAGTCGCCTGATGAATCTGAGACAAGTGTCTCCAGACTTTCATCCCTGAGTCTCCACCAGCTCCTCTTCAGCGGCTACATGCTGCTCAAACGCAATGTGTGTGTGTGTGTGTGTGTTTCTCACCTGAGCCGTCCATCCTGGGCGGCGGCTCCTCCAGGTATGACCTTGGTGATGAAGATGCTGGGGTCTTCTCCGATGTGGGGGTTGTCTGTGCCGCCAGCGATGCTGAAGCCCAGCCCTGAGTTGCCCTGGAAACCACAGACGCTTGTGGTTAAAAACATGTTGATGACGCTCAAACTAAATTAAAACAAAACAAATGTCATAGTTCAGATAAATGATCGATTTAAGAAATATTTACTTGATGTTTCTGTATTTAGAAATCTTTAGGATCAATATGTTTTAGGTTTAAATTTATTACATTTTTTCAGTGGTTTCCTGACTTGCAGAACATCTTAGATGAGGTACAGATTTGAGAGAAATTACAAACAAAAAAAACAAAAAGTAAAAATATCAATGTACACACTTGAGTTTCTACTGCAGAGGGTTCACTAACTCAGAAAGAAAATATTTTACTGTTTTTAGTAACCTGATCCTACACCTAACAACCACTACTTATCTAATTTGATATTGTTTTTATATTTCAATATGTTATGAATTCTTCTTATGGTTAACATTTAGTATATGATCATATTCGACTGATCTTAATCTACTCAAACCATCTACATGAAATATTAGATTTTAGATTTCTGAGGAGACTCAGCTGCCAGAGACGGTTTTTATTTACACTTGAAGAAGCAGAAAAAACAAATCATCATGAAAAACATTCACCACAGGCAGAGATCAGAACACACACACAGGACACACACACAGGACACACACAGGACACACACACAGGACACGCACACATTTAAAAGTACCAAAGTAAAACTCTTGTCAAAGTCAAATGACCAGTGAGCTGCCAGTCGCTCATCTCTACGTGCGGGCGAACGCTGAGTTATCGACTGCGCCTCGTGTCAGTGGCTCGTGAAGACGTGTTGGAGTTTCATTGGATCCAACCTCTAACAACACGGCCGTGATTCACAGAGAATAAAAGGACGGCTGCTTGTCGCCTTACCCTCTCCAGCGTGATCTCCTCGTACTCATAGTCGGCCTCCGTCCCGTTCACCTGCACACACACAAGATGTATCAGTCAATCAGCAGACAGGACACTTTGATAAATCCACAGGGTTCATCTCCCCGGCCTTCAGCAGTGAGGACAACTTCACACCCAAGATATTTAAAATGCACGTTCATTGATGGACACATATGAACCAACGTGAGTATAACTGGCGACAGGGATCCTGCAGAGATCAACGGAATTAAAAACATGTGACACCTGATTGTTAGTGTCAGGTGATCATGATGAACTCACGTATGGAGGCGTGTCCAAGCTGTCCGTGTTCACCACCACAGGCGGAGGATTGGCCTGAGGAGAGAGGAGACATCACAGCGTCACAAAACATCTTCACTCCATAACCCCCCCATCAACATCCATGCACAAACCCTGAGCTCCACCCACACACACTGAACGCACACTGTCCGCTGTGCAGCACCAACACACTCGCTCTCCTCATGAAGCTACACACTGGTACGTACGTGGTGGCACTTCACACTGCAGAAGATGCAGTGCTGAAGCATGAAGCCTAAGATCAACTCAAATCCTGCAGGATGGAGAGACTGCTCCGTCACTTCTTCTTCTTCTTCTTCTAGAACCTCCTCAAATCAACCCCCCCCTCGCTCACTCCCTCGCTCGGGTTCTGTCTGCCTCGACTGCTCGCTCACTCTCTGCCCGGGAGGAGCCAGATGGGCTCTCAAAAGTCAAATGGGGGAAGTGTGGCATTTCTCCCGCTGTTTCTCTCTCTAATCTGCTCACTTCATCAGAGGCACATCTGGACAGTAGACACGCAGCTGAACTCTACGCAGCCACGGCGGCAGAAAGACGAGCAGCCAAATACAAGAGGAGATAAATCTACAGATGGAGGGAGCACAGAGAAAGACAAGTGGAGGGAAATAAAAGAGAAAACAAAAAAACCTGTGACGTCGGAGGGATGATGGTGGTCTCGGCTGGGATTGGCGAGATTGGGATCACAGGGATTATGGAGGAGGAAGGCGGGGCGGCCTCGGCCTGCTGAACAATAGCATGGTGAGGGGTCAAAGGTTAAACAAACACAGTGCAGCACAGATGAACAGCAGGAGGAGGAGGATGCATGTGGCCGGTGAGCGACAGGCGCTCAGTGTGAACCCACTCAGGTGTGCTTGTTGTGATCATGCTGAGGTGCCAGCTGGGCGGAGCTGGACCGCAGAGTCAGAGAGGTCGGCCAATCGCAGAGAGACGTTTTGTGATTGACAGATATCTGACACTTTCAGACAATGCTGATGTGACAAAGTCTGCACATCTGCTGCTCTAAGAAGATTAAAGCCATATCATCTGAGTGTGTGTGTGTGTGTGTGTGTGTGTGTGTGTGTGTGTGTGTGTGTGTGTGTGTGTGTGTGTGTGTGTGTGTGTGTGTGTGTGTGTGTGTGTGTGTGTGTGTGTGTGTGTGTGTGTGTGTGTGTGTGTGTGTGTGTTTTAAATCCTCAGTCCCTCGGTACAGTCTCAGCATGGGGTTGGGGGTGCGGGGATGTCCTTTTTCTGATTATTTAAAAAGCAGCAGATATTTCAGTATTAACTCACAGCAGCACTGAGGGTCAAAGGTCACGTTCACAATTGCCCCAGTAACCTGTTAGTGGCAGGTAGTTTACCCTGAGGGGAGTTGGTGAAATGAAAGGGTTCGTCCTCTGGAGAGCAGGACTGGGGTCAGGACCTTAGGGGGTGTTAAACTTTCCCATTGTTCGAATTTTGGACATAAACATTACGTTTGTATCTATGATCATAAGTGGTCACATGACATCCTGAGGAGACCAGGAACAGTGGTGTAGACGAGTCACGAGGTTTAGCAGCTCCTCTGACACGCCCCCAAACAAATCAGTTAAAAAATGAGCGGAGGCCGATATTTCCTAAACACACTGGAAGCTGTTGACCAATCACAACAGGGCAGGCCAATCAAAGGCGGGGCTTAAAGACACAGGAGGTAAAGCCAAGTGTTTGAGACAGAGGCTGAACAGAAAAGAGCTGATTTCACACATGAACTCTGTGAATCATGTTGTGTAGTTAGTGTTTGTGAAGCAGCAGCAAGTTGTCGGGTCCGACTCGTTCACACAAATAGGAACATGTGGGGAACATCTACACGAGGGGCGGAGCCTGTAGAGCAGCAGGGGCGGAGCCTGTAGAGCAGCAGGAGGCGGGACATGACGTATAAACTCTGCTGTGGAAAGATCAGTGTTGTTGTTTACAGTTCATCCACACCGGGGTTGGCCCTCACCACCAGAAGATCTGGAATCTCCTCGTGTTTCCAAGTGGACGTCTTCATCTTCTACGTGTTCGGCTCCTCTTCTTCATCCTGAGATGTTTGTGTTCTTCCAGTTTCACGTCACGTGTTAGAAACCTCATCAACACGTCCACTCGCTCTCTGGGAAGCTTCCACACATTGTCCTGCTGGTTCCTCACATGGACTCTGACATGTTACACAGGTTTTACTGCAGGAGAAGATCCAGAAAATGTCCAGACACACTGACTCAGACATTAGTCCTCACAGACAGAACCTGCAGAACATGTAAGGAACACGTCATGAACACGTCCTCGGGTCAGGGTGAATAATCCGATGCAGCGATTAAGAAGAACAATATTCTTCTTTCACTGAAGTTTCCTTTTTAACATTTGCTTCTGGTTTGGATATTCTAACTTCTTCATGTGTCTACATGTGGAACTGCTCTCAACCTGTAGATGAACACGGTTTCATTTAAAAAGGATCACAACAACAAACAGCTTGAACCTTCTTCTCCATTTGTAAAACCTTTTAAAAACAGTAGAAATCTCACTTCTCATACATTAAGTCGTCACTCACATCAAACTACATGAATAAAGAGGCGTGAGCGTGGCGCAGCCTTCAACACTGTGACCTCCGTTATGCAAGAGCAGGACCTCACCAGCCGCTGGCAGGAAGTCCGCTGTGTTTCGAAGAGGCTGAATAGTTTGTGCTGCAGCAGCAGAACCCGGAGCCCATGGAAAACAAGCAGACGCTAAAATTAGCCCCGGCACATTGACCGCATTGATCCGCCAGCCCTACATCTGGAGCCAGGGCTCAGAGAGCCGCTGGTAATCGGGCTTAATTGGTTCCAAAGAACACAAACAGGTTCGACCAGCAACACACATAGAGTTTATGTTTTAATTTAACAACACGTGGGGGGTGCGAGTAACGGTCCTGTGAGGAGACCTGAGCTGACGAGCTCCAAACGAAGGAATCAACCAAACTACTAATGAATCATCAACAATCAATCTGATCAACACTTTTACTCAGTTATTATAATGTAAAATATAAATAAATGGGTTGTGACTAACTGATTTGTTTTATACAACATTGGACTTTTAAAGCTGATCACGAAGACATGTATAATTTAAACATTAACTTCTTTTAAAGAATTGGAAAATATAGTTTGGGGTTTTAGAATTCATAATAATTTGTTAATGTAGTATTAAAGGATTTTATTACACTCTAAACTAACTTATTGTCTTATTTTCTTTATGTTTTCAGTATTTATATACAGACTTTTTTCTTTATTTTTATCTGATGCAAACAGATTCTGATTGTTTCAGTGACTGATAAACCAGCAGCGCTGAAATTAACATATGAATCTATAAATGAACTTTGTAAGTGTGAAACAAAATCCAGCTCCAAGCGTATAGAACCATTAGTTCAAGAAAAAAAAACTACAAAATATGAATAAATACGAAGTACTGTTGAAAAGTGATGAAAGCAGGTGGAGTGTCTGCTTCATGGACAAACTGACAGTCGTAGTAACTGAACCTGACTGACAGCAGAGGATACAGACACACACACAAGGACACGCACAGACACGCACGGACACGCACACAAGGACACGCACATTTTCATCCTCTACATGCTCAACAGTTCAAACGACCCTCCGACCTTTAACCAGAACATTTGATGCTAACAGAAATATGATGCCAACGTGACAAATGAATTGTGTTTCATAACTTCAGGCCCTCGAGTCTCCCAGCTTCCAACAGCAGCACGCCACACGTTGATACTGAAGTACCTTGCTGAAGGCGAACGGCACCCAGGGAATCTCCGTCCTGTTGGCAGCATAGCTGCTGCTGATGACTTTGGCGGTGCTCTTGGTTGGGCTTTTCTTCACGCTGTCCCTCAGGTTGAGGAATCGACTCCGTGCTCGGCAGGACGCTGGCACAGTGCAGGCGGTGAACGTGGACAGGGACGCCGGGGCCTGTGGAGGTTTGGGCTGATGCTGTTGCTGCTGTCGGTGGAGTTCGATGGCGTGCTGCCTCTGGAGCGGGTGCAGGTGGGCGATGGACTCCTGCAGGTTGATGTTGACCCGCGGCAGCTTCCTCTCTGTGCCGTTCATGGCCTTGGAGGCGAACTCCTGCCGGGGGTAATGCGTGGTCATCTTCCCGGAGGAGGCTCCGGTTGTAGGAGGAGGTTCAGTGATGAATGATGGATGCTTCAGATACGGACGAGCTTGTTGTGTATATCTGCAGCAGAGGAATGGATCCAGACTCACTCGTGTTACTCGAGCTTCAGCGCCGCAGCACAGTAACACTCCCACTTTCCTTTCTCGCTTAACCCCCCTCTTCAGCTGCTCTTTCTCTGTGACAGCCTCCCTCTCATCTTCTCTCGTTCCCAGCCAATTAATCAGCTTCAATGAGCGTGGCACATGTCAGCACGAGGATGGGGGTGGGGGTGGGGGTGGGGGGGGCGGCTCCACTGGGAGCATGAATAATCAATGTCGCCCCTGGATTCAGGCGCAGCGTCGTTCATGTCAGCGTCAGCAGCGAGGGAGGAATGTGACGAGGACTCGTGGTTCGGAGGCTGCTGCTGATGACGAGCTGTTTGTTAAGAGCTACACCAGATTGTGTTGTTAAAAAGCTGAATGTGAAAAATGAGCAGATCTTTAAATGAGCTCGAGTGACTGCAGAGTTGTGTCTGTGTCTACAGCCCAACTCCAACATTTCACTGCTCTGACATTTTACTGTCGAGGAAGTAAAATGTAAAGTTTGATTCAAGAACTGCTCCAGAGGAAAGATCCCCTGGTTCATCCTCTGGAGAAAAGCCTGCATCGTCTCTATGATTTGATTCTGACACCAAACCAACAATCTTCTGATAATTCACTCTGCATCCACACAACTCGGAGAAATGTGTTTACATGTGCAGGAGACCAGATGTTATTAGAGCATCTGTAACAGTTCCCCTGTCCAGAGGGACAGTGGTCACATCATATGTGAATTCAGGTGTGTTAGTGTGGACGGGGATTACAAATGATACTGAGCCTCATATGAACAGAGAAATGTCCCAAACACTAAACTCAGAATGTAAAATAAGAACTTGATCTCATATCATCCACCATCTTCTCCTGTGGGCTCAGACTTCCTACAGAAACATATAAAGTGACAGTGGGATCAGCTGAGACCTGATTGGTTCAATACATGGACTTGATAGTATCCAGTCTTTGCGCTGGCTAGATCATGAATGGGCAAATTATTTATACATCATAAAATATGCCCCAGAATAACCCACATAGAGCGTTGACATGACAACAGGCGCTGTGCAGTTGGATGAAGGTCTGATTTCATAAGTGGATTTAAAATCCAGGAGGACGGCTGAGTTTTGGAGGGAGGAGCATTTCCAGATCTTTATAGAATATATATATTGATCTGCATCCATGTGAATATCTACATGTGTGGTTTGATGTATGAAAGTGTCGTGTGAACGATAAAGCAGGTTATTGTTTGTGAGCTCAGGCTCCTTCAGAACCCACCCGCAGAGTTTGAGTGCAGGAATCTGGAAATCGAAGATTCATGACAATACGTTTATATCAATACGTGTCACAGTTAATAAATAAACATGTGTTGAAACCCACTGAGAGAATCTCCCTGAATCCACTCTGATGAGATTAGGATTAGTGCCCGAGCCCTGCTGTGGGTCTGCAGCGCCACCTACAGGCCAAACTCACACATCAGCTCGGCTGAAGCTCCCGTCAGCAACAACACAACTCACGCTGACAAAACGGAAATACAAGCAGATCAGTAATTAGGCTTTTAGATGTTTGGTGCTGATAAAGCTTCACCCGTTGTCTACATCTGCATTTCAGAATAATGTGTCTCTCACTCTCATCATAGACGTTTGACATGTGTAGTAAACTGAATTGATTTTACTTCTAAAACTAGTAAGTAAATAAGTGAAACATTAAATACATAATTCAGAAGCTGTGAATCAGATGTTTTCTGGACTCTTTAAAGTTTCTGGAGCCATCAATGAAAAAATAATCGACCTAAACAAAACAACTGGAAAAACTGAATGTAAAATAGTAATCTGATTTCACTACTTATGTAATCTGGTAATGTTTGTTTCCAGTCAGACCACAGACTGTAAATTGCAACTTGACGGCCAAATCATATGGATCGCCCCCTGGGGGCTGTCCGCCATGTAAGTAAAAAACCCTGCCTCTTCCATGTTAGCAGATGGGACATGGACCAGACAAACAATTTCAAAATTAAACATTAAATAAATGTTTCTCAAAGATGATTTCTGTCATTTGAGACCGACTGACTGGTCGAGCGCATGTATTGATCCCACAACTCCACTCCATGATCACGAGTGCACCGACGGGTCGATATGTCCTGAACATATATCAGATGTCACATTAGCTTCTGTCAGAAAAAAACAAATCTGATTGCTCAAGAACCAGTTACAGTAAAGAAGAACCTGAGTCATGTGACAGTGAAAGTCAGTTCATCATATCTTCCTGTGTTGATATTGATTCAGTTTTCTTTCATTTCCTTGAGTTTCCACTGAGCTGCAGGATTCCACGTTACAGTGAAGAACCAGAACACGCTAAAAGAACGAGATGAAACAGTTTAAACTTCAGAGATTAACTTGTTTTTTCTCCTGTTGCGCTGACATGTGATCAAACAGCGGTTCTCCTCCACAGATGAACATCACAACTCATCAGGGGTTTGTTTTCAGTGTTTCCTCAGTTTTTGCTCCATGTTTGGTCTCCTCCACCACATGAGGGAATCATCTGGCTCTTCAGCAGCTACGTCAGGAACAGTTCCACTTCCTCGTCTCTTCACCATCGCTGTTCCTCCTTTACAGGATTTTCTGTTAGTAAGCAACCAACTGCAGAGGAGGATCTACTTCCTGTTTACATCACATGACCAGTGTAGGTGAATGGTCATGTGACGTGTCTGTGAAGGTTCTAAGTCATCCAGGTCATGGGATCTTCAGAAGTTGGAGTGGTGTGTGGTTGTGGCTTGTGTTTCTTGAAGATGTTTCATCTGTGAGGCTTCTTCAGAAGTCCAGTCGCCTACGATCACTTCAACAACTTCAGAGTCATGTGACAAATGCTTTCAGGTGCGTTAGTGTGGACGGAGGTGGGTACAGTTGAAATCGTGTCGGTGTGGATGGAACCTGAGTCCGAGGTCGTTACTCACGTTTCTGTGAGTGAAGATAAACAACAAGCTGCAGTTTCAGGTGATAATTCAGTCTTTTTCCTTCAAGACATGATGAAGATGTGATGAATCAATGTGCAGCTTCATGTCGTCTTCAGTGTCACCAACATGTAGGTTGTGTGTTATTCTTCATGCCTGTGAATGTGTTTGAGGCAGTAAACAGAGCGGCAGCGCTGCGTGTCAGGAGCCTGGAGGTTGCTAGGCAACGCTGGGGAAGGCATGTGCTACTGCAGGGGTTCCACACATCTGTCCAGAGCATGATGCTGCTGTGATGCAGGTGAATCTCTCCACATCCACTCGCTGCCTCTGCACATCACACCTGACTTCAGCAGTGACACGTTCTGTGATCAGGGAGATTCCAGATCCAGAGATGAGCCACAGCTGCTGAGAACTCTGGAGCATCGATCAGCCCTGATTCCTCCAGACTGAGAAGAGAACGAGCTCTGCTGCAGCCTTATCAACAAATCACCTCAGATCTCCAACCACACACACACACACACACACACACACACACACACACTCTGTCTTCACGTTTCCACTCGTCTGTCTGATGACGACGACTAACACCAACCTGCTTCAAGGCAGGACTGTGGACAACAGAGTTTCTAACCCTGTGGTGCAGAAATGAACCAGATGTGACGGATTCTGCTTGAGACCTGATCAGACACATGACGCAGCAGCAGATCTCCTGGTGCAACTTTTCCACCTCTGCCTCATCCAGCAGCGTCACATCCACAGCAAGCGGACCCATAGTGACATTTACAACAACACACACACTGGCAGAGTAGTGCACGATCAACGTACACATGACTCATGCTACACGGTGCAGCACCTCCCCCTACCTCCTCACCTTCTGGAGGATTTATGTTTTTATGAATGTGACCTACCAGTAGGCGTCGGTGGAGCCGCTTGGTTCTCCTCAGGGTGCCCATGATGCGGCGGCCCATCTTTTTGGCGTACCACACTGAGTTGAGCATGCTGCTTGTTGCTGCTGCTGTTGTTGCTGTGGTGAAGGTGGCGTGTCGCCTCCTTTGCGCCTCCTCTGGCTCCTGCAGCAGGCTGCGGGGTGGCGGAGGAGGTGCTGGCTGGAGAGCAGACGATGGGAGGGGGGCTTCAATCCACCTTGTGTCCCCCCTCCTTCCTCCTCTTCCTCACAGATACAGACAGGGAGCTGCAGAGGAGCTGATGGAGGAGCACCGGGAGAGCGGAGACACACTGAGGTCGTCCTCCTCCAGTTAGTTCATGAGCAGGTGGCGGCGGTAGACATCCGGTAATAAATGGTGGTCGTCAGACTCCAGACTTGAAGGGAAAAAGAGAGCGAGGCGCTCAGGGGGCGGATGAACCTGCCGGGGCGAGAGAGCATCGCTCAGCAGGTGGAGAGAGAGCAGCGGCTCCTCCGTCTGTGAGCCACAGACAGAACAACAGACTGCAGGGCTGACGAGAGGCTGTGTTTAAAGAGAGCGCAGCCAGAGAGGAAGCCGGTCCTCTCTGCAGTCTGAAACCTCTCACTGCTCCTCCCCACTCCCTCCTTTCCAGAGCTCTGTCCTACTTTAAACTAGAATGAGTTTACGGAGAAACTGCCGAGTTATCTCAGGGTGACTAAACTACAATTACACAACTCAGAGTCCAGTTAGTTACAGCATCTGAAGACGCACAATGAAAACAACAAAATAACACACTAAATGAAAACTGGAAAAATTGACTAATATATGAATATGACATTTTTATAAAAAGCACAGTAAGAGGCAGCTATTTGTTTTCTCATACACACAATGTTAACTGTTTTCACTACTCATGTAATCTGGTAATGAAGTAACTAAATGCTGAGTACTGACATAGTTAGTGTAGTTATTAATTATAGTCAAGAGTACTGGGGAAATAATGTAGTAATAACTTACTCAGTACTAATGTAATAATGTAGTAATTGACAACTGAGTACTATTTAATACTGAAGTTATATAGTTGTTTTTATATTGTTGCTTTATGTTCAGTGCACCAACGAACGACACCAAGGCAATTTCCTGTATGTGCAAACATACTTGGCAAATAAAAGAATTCTGATTCTGATCACTGATGTATAACTGTAGTAATAACTGAGTACTGATGTAATAATGTAGTAATAACTTACTGAGTACTGATGTATTACCGTATTAATAACCTACTGAATACTGATGTATTACCATAGTAATAACTGAGCACTGATGTATAACTGTAGTAATAACCTACTAAGTACTGATGTATTACTGTAGTGATAACTTAATGAGTACTGGTAACTGTGACATGCCTGTATTAACAAAATGTCCTGTTACTCATGAATATTTCACCATAATTCATTTCATGTATCACTCAACTGATTAAGTATAATCCAAACACAAAGTAGTCATCAGTACAGATCAGGTCCTAATACCTTCTGAGGACTGTTGGTGTTTATTGTTATGTGTAAAGTGAGAGACTGGAGGGAGGACACTCAGAAACTCCCACAGGGTAAAAGACAACCGGACCTTTGATGAGCGTCCTGACCCCGAAGCAGTGGTGGTTATAATTATTATAATAGTGGAAGACATAAGTGGATAATGTTCCACTTCTACCGTTCAGGGTCCACTACCTTCTGTTGTTATGTTTTCACTAGAGGTCATCGCCCTGAGGAAATGTATTGATTTACATATCTGTGCAGATGACCCACATGCCCGGCTGGAACCCTGCTGGCTGTAAAGAGAGCCGACCTCTGACCCGTCCTCCCAGAATCCTCTGCTGCAGTTGAGAGTAGCAGAGGTGAGAGGATGAAGAAGTATTACTGAAGTGTCATTTCATGCCCCCCCCCGACTCCGTCCACAACTCCCCAGCCCTCATACAGAAAGCCTCACTAAATCTGTCCTTGTCCTTCACTGCAGGTTCCTCCTCCTCCTCCTCCTCCTCCATTTTTCTGCCGTCAGGATTTTCTTTGTCGGCATTCATCTCCAGTGTTGCCATGGTGCTGCTGAGGAGAGCGAGCACGAGGAGGAAGAGATGAAAAAATGAAAGGAAATGTGTACAGTTCGTCCTCCTGAGCGCTTGTGTCTTTGTGGGATGTAAGGATCCATTCATTGCTTTATCGTGGCGGAGGTGTGGAGATAGCTGCTTGCTGACGTCAGGCCGGGGACAGGCGGCTGTCGCAGATCAAACGCAGAGGAAACATCAGAGCACAGGATGTGGAGATTCTGCCACTGAAGAGGTGAGCAGGTGACGCTCCCGTGAAGTGAAGGTCTCACTCTGCGACCACAGTCATCCAGCTGCTGCGTCAGTCTGAGGTGAACCAAGGTATTCTACTTCTCAGCTACACAAATGTGAGGTCTCCGTGACATGAATCATTCATGATTCAGGTTGAATCCTGTACATGTATATTTTAGAGCTGTGAAAAATAACGCGTTAACGCGTTATGATTAAATTACAGGATTAATTCGTTAATTTTTTTAACGTATTTAACACATGCGCAGAAGGATCTTCAAATTTACCCACATTTCCGCCCACTCTGCACTAGTCACCGCTCTAATGCAGTCAGACGGCCGCTGCTATTCAAACAAACAAACATCACCTTCTGGGAAGATCGTGCTCCAAAAAACAAAGATGGAACATTCAATAAAACCAAGGTGATATGCACACTCTGCGGGAAGACGTTATTATTTCACCGGAGCAAAGCTGCTTAAAGTTCCACCTCAACACGGAGCATGAGTTGGTCCGCGAGGGGCGTTCAAGGGGAATCCGCCAAACCAGCTTCACTCACAGGACACATTGTGCAAAAGAAGCGGTCAGCTTTACTGTCAGAGAATGTGAAGAAGTTAGTTTGCCTCACCAACTGGCTGAAGGAAAGACTAGCTAAGAGGCCTTTAGAGGCAGTAGATTGTGCCATGGTGTGGTGATTGGTTGTTTGACAAAAAATATAAACATTTTCAACCATACTATAAAAACAATGGCTAAGAGACCTAAATAATTTCTGTTTGATTTAAAAAGAAAAGAAAAAAGTTTTACTCAACCATACAATGGCTAAGAAGCCCGAATTCTGTTTAGGATGAATGTTCCATATGGAATAACAAAGAGAACTGCTAAAGAGCTGCTGGGTTGCAGCACCATTGTTTTGTTTATTTATGAATAAAAAAAGAAAACATGTTAAATGTATATATCGGTCTGTTGTCATAAATCTTTTTGTTCTCACAAAAATATACTGAGAAAAAAGGTAATGTGATTAATCCTGATTAATCCATAGAAACCTGTGATTAATTTGATTAAAATTTTTAAGCATTTCACAGCCCTAATATATATATATGTTATTTATATTGTAGCATGACAACAGCAGCACAGTGGGGTGGGTGGGGGTTACCTGGATTGGGGGGGTAGGGGTTGGAGGAGCAGGAGGGGAGGGGGCTGTCCTCTCCTTGGGGGTAGAGGGTGGAGGACGTAGGGGAGGGGAGCTCCAGGGGCTGCTGTCCTAACGAACCGTCAAAGAGGCACTCCAGAGACACTACCTACAGGGGGGGGGAGACGGCATCTCGGAGAGGTCAAAATACAAGAAACTTATCAAAAGACAGAAAAAATATAAACAGAGTCAGGAGAGAACGTCAGCAGCATGAAGACCGAGTTTAGAATGAGAGACAGAAAACAGACAGAGAGAAGACGTGATGGGGGGAGGAGAGAGAGGGGGTGGGGAGGGAGGAGGATTAAGAGGGGGAGAAAAGAGAGAGGGAGGAGGAAGGGAGGGAGAGAGGGAGGGAGGAGGATTAAGAGGAGGGAGAAAGGATGAGGCAGGAGAGAGGACGAGCAAGAGGGAGAGAGGAGGATGAAGAGGAGGGGTAGAGAAGAGGAGAGAGGGAGGAGGGAGGATGATAAAGGGATGAGGGAGGAGGGAGGAGGAATGAGAGAAAACAGAAGAAACAGAAACTTTCTTTTTATTTCCATTTAAAGATGTGAAACGTGGCCTCTGAGATTCAGAGAGGATCAAATGTTTAATCGATCAGAATTTACGTCATGTTCTCGTCTCAGCTCGTCGTCTCCTAACCTCTGACCTCAGATCAGTCGGCTGTCCTTCTACCCTGACGCCACATGGGGGCAGAAACTCTCCAGTGCTCATCCTGCTCTTGTGCTGTGTGTCGCCACGGCAACATGAAGAAGTTAAAACATCAGATCTCAGCTGGTCGTCACCAGAAACTTTATGATTCCTCTCAGATTCAAAATCGTCAGAAATAATAGAATCAGGAAGAGAAGTTTCCTTTGTATAGACTAAAATGTATTCAACTTGTTAATGTAAGTGTTCATAAAAACTTTATATCATTTATGAATCATTTATTTCTTACATTTGTATTCATTGTCCAGCGTAAGATGAAATCTTCGCAGTTTCCCAAAACTATGTGAAAAATTGATTTTTTCACTTTTCACAATTTGAGATATTTGACTTTTAAGGCGTTTCCAAATTCGACAGCCTGAGTGGACACGGAGCTGAGGTGTGATCAGGGGTCGCTCGGCCCATGAAGGATCAACATGTATGAAGGAGCCTTCGATATGAGACAGAGGAGTTGTGCTGCTGTGACTCAGTCAAACGAACTGAGACAGCTTCAGTCTCATGTATGAGTCAAACCGCAGCCTACATTTCCCATGATGCAACTTGTGTCTTAAACAGCGTCAGACTTGACGAAGCTTACATAGACACAGAAGTTATTGATTATTAAGAGATCAGTGCAGATCCTGACTCGTTATTAAGTTGTAGTAAACTGGTAGAGTGCTTCATTAACAGCACAAACACAAATAGACGACTGTGACAAAGTGGTCACATGACACACAAACACAGCAGCATGGAGGAGAGTCATGTGACTGAGAGGACGAAGCGCTTGACTTCAAATCAGCTGCAACATTTATCAGTGGTGATTGGTTCCATGTTGGTTTTGTCATGTTACTGTTACAGTATGATCAAGCAGGAGGATCATGGGTAATATCCAGTGGGACGACTCAGTCTGAGCTCATCACATCGATTCACTTTGTTTTATCTACACATAAAAAGCACTTCACCAATCAGACACAGAGCCCAACAGAGTTGATCCCCACGTGTGGCTGCAGGGGGCGCTGCTGTTCAGTAACAGTTTGTGTTGATTTAAGCTGTAAGATGCTGATGGAGTGATTCATTAATTAATAAAAAAAATAGCTGAAACTGATCGAGGAGTCTCTGACTGAGGATTGTGTGTGTGTGTGTGTGTGTGTGTGTGTGTGTGTGTGTGTGTGTGTGTGTGTGTGTGTGTGTGTGATGACAGGAGCAACAGGTACAGATGAGTACGAGCTTCAGAATCAGAGCAGTGTTTTAATGGACACATGTGAACCTCATGGACAATCGACGACCCCGTCCTCCTTGCATGTGTGCGTGTGTGAAAGTGACAGATCAACAGAAACATGTTCATTGGTGAAAACTGGAGAAGAAAACAGAATAGGAATAGAAACAGACAGAGGAGAAGAGAACTTTACTGGCTTCTGAAGCTCAATGAATCTGAACTGTTGATAACAGGAGGCTTCCACATCTTTTGCAGATGATCAGGTTCAAACTAAATTGATCCCTTTTCACAGGAGTCTGGAACGAGACGCTCATTATCTTCTCAGTGTTTGACGTTTCTCATCTGATGACGTGAACGCTGACGACTGGACACATCAGCAGCTGAGGCCAGATAAGAGGAGCGACCACAGACAGGCCTACCTTCATCGGTGAGATGTGAGCGTGGGTGACGTAGCCGTGCACATTCTCGATCTGGGAAAGGTTCTTCTCTGCTACCTGGACCAGCTCGGGCCCCCCCCTCCTCCGTCAGCTGGGGGGAGCTCTGGTCCTGGGGGGGACAAGTCCTCATCGTGGTGCCTGTACTTCTGAAAGGCCAAGAAGAAGAAGACGTATATAGAATGGAGTCATGGAGTGTTTTTATCTGTTTCATCATTAAGGAATCAGTCCTGTTACTTTAAGTGTATTGGATCTATCTGCAACAAAGTTTGAAGAAGTTCTCTCAAGGTGTTTGCAACGTGTTCACATAGGAATGGATGGACGTACAACCTGAAACCATTATGCCTCTGACCACTGGGTGTCGCCAGTGCGGAGACATTAACATGTAAACAAAAAGACCAGCTGCTGAAGACCATGTGATACCGACAGTTTACCACAGTGAATCTTACAGAAGCTGACTGAAGGACTCTTTGAATTGTTGTTGGCGGAACATTTACAAAACATTTTCTTGACATTGGTTTGAAGCTTGAGCTGCAGCAACTTTAATTATCCGGCATGACAGATCCGCTTTATCACCGATTCTATTCCACTCATGTCCGGGCAGAGGCCACCGACTAACAGCAGATTATACAACGGGAGACCATCTGACAGACACCCTCATTGTCGACTCCACCATGAGGACAAGGACAAGAAGTGGCTGATGATTAGATATAATCTTCTGTAGGAAATAAGAATATAATCATGAGCTGACAGCTTGAATAATAGTATTCTTATGAAGATTGGACTACTGACAAAGCGTTTCAGGAGCTTCAGGGTGTTCTGTCGGGGGGGGGAGGAGCTCCCTTTATCACAGACTGCTCCTTTTAACTATGCAGAACTTTTACACAAAAAAAACCCTCCATAACAGACTAGAGGAGAGACATACTGAAAAGCATCTTACCGGTATGTCTCCTCAAACATCCACTTAAATGAACAAGGTTCAGTTTGTGGTTTAAATCTTTAAATGTTTCACCTTTTATCACGTGTCAGGGACATAGGAGCATCTTTAATAATTCTAAGATTTATCAGTGCTCTTTCAACTGTGGAATATTGTTCAAAAGTTGTAACTAAAAGATGTGTTAAATAAATGAAATGAAGATCCCAGGTGAGAATTCTCCAAGAAAGAACATGTTTCTTCCCTGATTCCTTGTTAATGAACACTTCTGATTGGTCGCCTGCCAAACACACTTCCAAGCAGCTGCTGCTTATTTCACTTCCTCAAATCTTCTGCAAACTGTTGTTCTCACCTCCAACAGAGACACTAACATCTACTGTGCCACAGCTCGGACTGAATTGTGCATGACCAGCGCGCAGCAGATGGAGGAGTGTCAGGAGGCTGCAGGCGAACTGAGGCGTCACGACACTCGAGAAACACAAAGAAGCTCCTGACGACTGAGTCGAGAGAAGGGAGAGGGAGAAACAGACGGTGTTCTGAACCCTCACAGGCCAACATGTCTGCCCTGCTGCTACAGGTGAAGAGGTGGCACTTCTGTGTGTCAACCTGAGGACCTCTGAGCAAAGGGTGGAGATGTCCTCCTCCTCCTCCTTCCTCTCTGGGAGCTGTCAAGGAGGAGGAGGCCAAAAGCTGCTATAAATAGGAGCATCACCACAGAGCGTCTGTAGCAGGAGGAGGAGGAGGAGGGTTACTGGATGATTCAGGGATGAGATGAAGAGGAAACAGAGGAATCTCCCACACAATCTAACTGTTATTCACTTTTCAATCTGTCCACTTTGCTGCCGTCTAGGGACAGACATACACTAAACCACATTCCATGCAATTACACCTTGGAATGATTTGGTGTGTTCTGAACCATCGTCCGTTCAACTAACATCCACCTGCATCTGTCCTCATGTTTCTGCCCAATGATCAAATCAAAGCCAAGTCAACTTCTCATCTATTCACAGTTACAATCAGTTTATCAGGTCCAGCTCATTAAAACAAATGAAAAGGAAAAGACAAACTCCAAATGTGGACGAGACGCTGGATCAGACGACCGACTGCAAAGAGCTGGAACCACAAAGTTCATTGAGTCATTCTGACTTTCCCTTTATCATTAATCTGCCTCGTCTGTCCCTGTGGACCGACCTGTGTAGGGATACGTCTTCACTTGGAAGTCACAGTGTTTAAGTTAGTGTGAGGATCTCTTCAGCTGCTTTCAGACATGCAGACTCTGAAGCCCCGGAGGAGGAGGAGGAGGAAGAAGAAGAAGAGGAGGAGGAGGAGGAGGAAGAGGAGGAGGAAGAAGAAGAAGAAGAGGAGGAGGAGGAGGAGGAGGAGGAGGAGGAGGAGGAGGAGGAGGAGGAGGAGGAGGAGGAGGAAGAAGAGGAGGAGGAGGAGGAGGAGGAAGAAGAGGAGGAGGAGGAGGAGGAGGAGGAGGAGGAGGAGGAGGAGGAGGAGGAGGAGGAGGAGGAGGAAGAAGAAGAGGAGGAGGAGGAGGAGGAGGAAGAGGAGGAGGAAGAGGAGGAGGAGGAAGAGGAGGAGGAGAGAGGAAGAGGAAGAGGAAGAGTAGGAGGAGGAGGAGGAAGAGGTGCACGTGTGGACACAAATGTCAGAGCAAGACTCAGTTTCTCTTTCTCCTCCTGAGGACCTTCTACCACCTGACAGACACAAATGAAGATGAATTCTTATCTGTGAAGAATGTCTCAAACTGAAAGGTTTTCAGTTTTAAAAACGACAGAGCTCACTATCGACTTAACGACTCCTCCTTTGAGGAATCCTCCACATCCACTGAGTGAGTGGTGGTGAACGGAGTCGGTGGCTGATCTAGTCACTTAATTAAGAGCAGTTGTCATTGAGCTGAAGTCAGGAGGTAGGAGGAGCACAGTGGTTAATCAGTGGTGTGGTGGCGTCTCCGTTGGACCATCTAACCTTCAGAGCTCCAACGATCCCATCAGATACCAATCAGCCAATAGATCCACTACGAGCTGTTTCCTGTGCCTGAGGGTTCAAAGGTCAACACGTCGCTCCTCGTGATACTGTGACTATACATCCATAACCTGCCACGGCGCTATGTGACCGTCCAATCAGAGCTTCAGGAGCAAAAGGTCAACTGAGAGCTTCATCTGGAGCAGACCTGAGTTCAGTGGCTTTTTACAACCAGTGTTTCTCAAGGTTTTAAAAGTGTAAAGAGGAGATTCTGGTTCCAACAATGACGCTGCGCCCTCGTTCGATCCTCAGCTTCCTCTCACCGGGACTGGACAGAAGCAGGCAGGTCTGAGGTGACCCTCACATCCATGATGAGCACAGGAAAGAATAATCAGCATCACCTCAGTGGGTTCAGATAATGTGAAAACGTTATGAATCGGATATTAACAGTTAAATCAACCGTCAGGGATATTATTTAAAATGTCTCAGTGTCTCAAGTTGTTGAAAGGTCTGAGTGCCTCGCTGGGTTCTGCAGACCAGCCTCCATCATTTGACCCGTTGGTGTTTCCCTGCAGAGCACATGTCAACCACACATGCACGTGCCTGCCAGCCTGCCACCGACGCACCCCCCGACAGCCAATCACGCCTCTGCACTGGTGCAAACGCAGCCCCCGATTGGTCGGTTTAGTGAAGCATGAGTGGACATGCACCCCGGACAGCCTATCGTGTCGCGTCAGGTCAAACGGAAAACGTCACGGCTCTGTGGCGGTGAGCGAAGAGGGGTTTGCCCCCCCCCAGCTGGTGTCTGACGGGTGCAGAGAAACAACAACAGCACTTACAACATGTTTTAACGGTTTGAATGAAACGGATTCTGACGTGTGTTCATGGTGAGTTCACGCCCTGCAGGTCTTCTGTCCTCACGCACACAGCTGACTCCTGCTCTGCATCAATTATGTTTCTGATGCTCGGAATCTTCAGATTTCTACTTTCAAGGTTTAGAGAAACAAAGTGACTAAAACAATCTTCTGAGGATGTTTGTTTTCATCCTCAAGGCTTCAGCTCAGATTCCCCCCCCCCACGTGACCTGCCCCACTCTCTCTCTCTCCGCTCCCGTACTGCTGGTGGAGCTCTGGACGTTACCACCCACCTTGCAGCCGAACATGAGGGAGATGGTGCTGTTGGTGCAGGCCACCTTGCAGTGGCACAGCATGGGGGAGAAACACTCCACCTTCTTCAAGCCGGGGGACATCTTCTCTGCGCCGGGGCAGTTGGCTGAGAGCCGCCTCCTCCGGGAGCGGTGCCGACTCCTCCCGCGCCGCCCAGCTCCGGCAGTGGCACCTCCTGCACCACCTCCTCCTCCGCCTCCAGCCTCTCCACCTCCTCCTCCACTGCTGCTGCTGCTCCCTGCTCTCACCATCCGCCCTCATTCCTCGCTTCGCTCCATCGCGGCGGGGAGGAAACGACTCCCAGAGCTCTTCCTTCATCCAGGGAGAACCTCCCCCTCCTCCTCGCCGCTGACCCCTCCTCCTCTTCCTCCCTCTTCTTCTTCTGGTAGAATATATTCCTCTCCCCCTTGACCTCCTCTCAGGCACTCGCCTTGACTCCTCTCTCCCTTGCTCCCCGGCTTGTTCTCCTCCTCTCTCCCTGTTATGTTGCCTCCCTCTCACTCGCTCTCTCTCTCTCTCTCCTGACAGTGGTGGTGATGATGATGAGAGCTGGGGCGAGCAAGCAATGTTGTGCGTTTAGTGTGTGTCTGTGTGTGTGTGTTAAGCTTTCCTTTGGGGGTGTGATTGGTCACCAGGGAGAGGTGGGGGGTGTCACATGACTCATCAGAATGTAGGAGGGTTGAGAGAGAGAGAGAGAGAGAGAGAGAGAGAGAGAGAGAGAGAGAGAGAGAGAGAGAGAGAGAGAGAGAGAGAGAGAGAGAGAGAGAGAGAGAGAATCCTCAGGGAAGGTAGAGAGATGTAGGGCAGAGTCAGTGATGTGAATAGAGGATGAAGAGGAGTTGTGTTGCACCCGGAGACAGAGGAAGAGGAGGAGCAAAACGATAGAGGACAAGGTTTCCCTCTGTTCTCGACCATCATTTTCATTTATCATTTATCTTATTGTCAGAATCCTGAAGCTCTGAGACGCATTCCTCACTTGCCATGTGTAGGAAACTGAACTGAAGAATCCTGGATCTGCTCCGACCTGTGTTGAGTGCTTTGTGGGTCACGCCCACTTCTCCACAGGAACTCATGGAAGTCGTTTCACTAGTTTTGGACAAATATTCGTTCAAAGATAATATCTGCAGGAGTAAAGACCTGAGAGCTGAGACAGACGAGGTGTGGAACCATTCACATTCAAGCCTTCAGAGCGTGAGCTGCAAGCTGTGGAGGTGACTTCACATGGACCTTCAGGTTCAGGTCTGAACCTGAAGGGAAACATGTTGGAGCCATTCTTCTCTGTTTACTAGAGGATTCCTCAACAGCACACCCCCCCACACACACACACTTTATGGACAGAAGTATTGGGACGCCTACACATTACACCACCCGGTGCTTTTCTGACTTTTTCTAGATCGGCCATTAAAGTGGAGCTGGTCCCCTCTTTGCATCTACAACGCTGTGGATCGTCTCTGTGGAGACTTTCTTCATCCAGGAGATGTTTGTGAGGTCAGATGCTAACACCTGAGTCTGAGGGGGTGCATCCCAATACTTTTGTCCATATAGTGCACGAATGAAAGGGACTTAGTGGACAGTGTGTGGAGGTGGCTCCCCCTGCTGGACTCTACCCTACACAACAGCCGCTCATCACATCTTTTCTTTTTACCTTCAACATCTTGATGTTTGTTATTTTGTAAATTACTTTATTTAAAAATGAAAGTTATGAAACATGAAGAAAGTCAAATTATATTACATCCTCTTCTTCAGTCTATTTCAATCACCACTAAGGCCTCATTCAGACATTGTACCAAAAAGCTGAGGCCTCTGTCTTCTACCTCATCATCATCACGTCATTGTGGTGCGTCATTTTAGAAATATAGTTAATTATAGATTGAATAGATGACAGTTTTTATGATCCTGTTGAAATCTCTATTTTATATAATAAAAAAATATATTCTTTTTGAAGCAGAAAGTCGAGGGAGAGTTCAACTGAAGAGGTAAAGATAAAATAAATACACACTTTGTCACAGACAAGAACAAAGTGGAGACAATCAGCAGGAGAAGCTGCTGCTCACGGTTTGTCCATCACAGCAGGACGACCGACCTGAGATCAGTTCAGGCTGCAGTTCAGGGGAAAGTGGTGTGAGTGAAAGCTCTTGGCCGAGCGCAGGGAGAGGAAGCTGCAGCTTTGTGATCTGCTCTCTGTGGGAAAGCAGGGAAGTCCATCGAAACGTCAAACGCTTCCTGTCCCCGACAACATTCACCAGGTCTCAAACAGAGCGGCGTGCGTCAGAGCCCTCGACAAAACAAGCTCCTGCTGGGCAGCGGAGGAACAGGCCACGAAACAAATCACCAAACTGCTCTGAGGAAGATTCACACCCGACTGTGGAGACCAGGACATTTCACCTTTAATCACATGACCTCAGCTCAGATGCAGAGTGAAGCATCAAAATTAGCAGGTGCACAGGTACAAAAATACATATTAACACAACGCGAGTAGATCTGCTTCAAAAAGAAAAAGAATCGACTGCCTCCTGTTCCTCTCACTGCGTCAGGGTCGATGTCGACGGAACCTCGCTGTCTTTACAGGACTGGATTCTGGAGTTGTGATAACGTGCTCAGTGAGGTCACAGTGACCCCTGACCTTTGACCTTTGACCATCAAGTCGGATCAGTTTATTCTTGATTCTGATGTGAAGTTGGGATCATGAGAACACGTCAGCAGCTACAGCTCACTGGAGCCGTGGGAAGATGATGGCTACGAAAAATGATGTCCATCGTATTTTGCTCCGACTGAAACGCATCGTCATTCCTGAAAAGTCCAAAGTCGCAGTGTCCAGACAGGAAGCTGAATAAAGAGTCAGTTTCCTTCATCCTGTTTCCATCAGAGCAGCCAGCCCACGCCTTCCCAGCATGCTCTCTGTTCCTCCTCCTCTCTAACCTCTCCTTCTGTTCTCCTCACCTCCCTGCGGTCTGCTGACAGCCGGCTCTGTGTGTTTGTTTAACACACTCGGGTGCTCCTCTTGGCTTGTGTCTTCCTCCAGGGCGCGTACTAACAAACGCACAAATAAAATGTGGTTGCTTAATGTCCCAGAGGGTGAGGACACGTTAACTGTTAAATTCTTATTAAGCACAATAAAGAAAGTTCATCACAGCAGCCATCTCAGTCTCTGAAGCTGCTTCAGACTCCAGGTCAGATCCAGAGTTTGTGTTTCACAGCTGAACAACTCAGCAGCAGGTTTTCTGCACAGGCTCGTTCAGCATCAGATCCTCCTCATGGTTCAGGTGAGCGGTGGAGCAGCCGGGGAGAGGGGGGGGACATTTGTGCTAGAAGCTCCTCCCCCAAAGTCCTCACAAGTGTAGAAAGAAGAGTGTGTGTCACAGCACTCAGTCTGTGGATCTACAGGCCGAGCAGACCAGGGGTCAGTTGTTCCAACAAGTCTGTTTGGACCTGCTCTTTACAACTGACTTTACGTCTCAATTACACACAGTCTTAGAGATGAACATACATGTGAGCAGCCTGCAGCTGAACTCTCCTCCAAGACGACCTCACGCTCTGAGGTTCCTCCAGACATACAGAGAGGTTCTCACCAAGATCCATGAAGAATTCAACTAAAACTAAAAGCGTCCCATCTCACTGTTTAAAGAGACACTTCACACCTCAGAGTTTGAGCTGAAGACTAAATGATATGACTGATCTTTAATGAAACACATTAATGATGCTTTAAATATCACATTTATAAAAAAATCCACATATATATTTGGGCCATGGCCCCTAGCGCCACCCAGTGTTTCAAACTGGGTGGAGCAAACAAGAAAAAACTGAGATGACGTTAAATAAATGTTTGTCAAAAATGTTTCTGTGGTTTCAGGTCGTTCTTCTCTCTCTGAGGTTTGTTCAACTGTTTCTGATCAGTTTGGTTTGAATCAGTTATTTGATGATATCAAACAGGCTGTGGCTGACGGGGAGAGGGGTCAGATTATATGTTATGTGGTATACAAAGGGTGTCATGATTGACAGCTGAGACAGACTCCGGATTGGTTGAACAAGGAATCACTGAGACTGAACTTGTTTTAATGATTGAGATTGGCCGCCACAGACTCCAATACAAATGATTCAGGCTACAATTTGAATCAGATGTTTAATGAACTTATTGGACAAGAAAGCACCAGAGTTTTATAAAAAAGTATCAGATGTTAAAATGAAATTATTTTGAGCTGATCAGTGTGAGTCGCACTGTCCTGATATCACATCTGCTGATGTTTGTTTTCATGATGAGTCATGGTGGAGAAGGTGAGAACATCTGAAACACTCCTTTATTTGATCTGAACACCTTAAGACATGTGAGGATGACTGATGCACACGTGAAGAACACACACAGGAACCTCAGACGTCAGAGTACGACTGTAACCTGCACATGAAGCAGAACTGAACTCCACATCAACCACCACCACCAGGTCCTGAAGGTCAGTACAGCTCCAGTCCCTCACAGTCAAGCTGAAGATATTCCAGTGTGAATATTCTCAACAGCTGACTGACTGTGAGCAACTCGTCAGGCGTTGATTGTCGATGTTTTATCATTTCACATTTCAAAATCTTGTAATTACATGGTAAAAAAATAAGTAGAGGATCAATAAGAATGAATGATTATATCAATATGTATTTTTATTTAAAATCTGAAAATGTTCTGACTTTTTGTTTTAATTGATAATTTACATGTTGATACTTTAAGATATTTTTTTAATTCATATTCTGATCATTTCTTAGATTTTTTTACTTACATTTGTAATTTAAACTCTTTATTTAGATTTGTTTCACTTTCTACCTTCTTTATATTTTCTATTTCTATTCATGCTTTCATACTTTTTCTATTTTACTGTATTTATTTTACATATTTTTTAATGTGTTGTTATCTACATATGGCTGGTTTGTCCATATAAATAAAATAAAATAACGGAGCACTAATGAATTAACACAATGTGTGAAAATCATCGTCACCATCGAAGGTTTAAATTTTGTTGCCTACTGACTCTCCTTGTTATTAATTTATTCATGTTTTGAAATTGTATTATTTCTTCAGTGAGAACGTCTGAAGAGCAGCTTCCAAAATGTTGTGAATGATTAAAAAGAAATTTAAGATTAAACATCTTTAATATTTGAGATTGAAGAAGCTTCAATAAACTTTCTTCTCAATTTGTGCTCTGATACTTTTCCACATGGTGGAGTGACGACTCGTCTCTCTGAGGACAGGAGCTGTACTGTTCGGACCCGACCACATGAACCAGAACGATGAAGCACAAGGACCCAGAGGCCCTGGACCTCAACATGTCGCTGAGCTGCATCAGGAGACTCGAACCAGAGAGGAAAGGCTGCTGAGCAGGGAGACGTGACAGAACCAAACTTTTAATTAGAAATCTTCACCAGTTCTCAAAGAGCATCACCCGATAGGTTTCATTCACTGGGGTTTAAAACCGATCAGTGGAAAATAAAACTGAAAAAATGTATCTCCCAAGAAAAGTTGTACATCAACATTTCTTCTCTGGTTTTACAGCGACACCTTGAGGCCATCTGAGCGACCATGACCCCTGACCCTGGAC
Organism: Pseudopleuronectes americanus; assembly: GCA_038501795.1. Classification (NCBI taxonomy): domain Eukaryota; kingdom Metazoa; phylum Chordata; class Actinopteri; order Pleuronectiformes; family Pleuronectidae; genus Pseudopleuronectes; species Pseudopleuronectes americanus. The sequence goes on along the minus strand of JBAMIH010000025.1, from coordinate 671,348 downwards.
CCAGAGTCCCGCCCCTCCGATGGTCCGGACAAAGCACATGAGGGATGGGTCATGCAGCGAATGTGGACCCCAGCCAGCAGCAGGCGTCCGGTACTTACTTGTGCGTCGCGGCCAGGCGAGCGTTTGGCCTGCGCCAGCGTGTGCAGGATTTCATTAAGGAGGGGGCAGTCCTACGAGCGCCCATGTGTGTTTACAATCAGAGAGAGGAAAGAGAAAGAAGCATTCAATGCAAACACAACACACCAGGCTCAAAGTGGATCTGCAGGAGGTCTGAGGGTTGAGATGGAGCCGGCGGCTGAAAAGAATCAACTCAGTTCAACATGCAGAACCTCATCAGACAACACGTGCTCGACTCAAGTCTTTTTCTAGTAGTTTCAGACCTGATACCATAAACAACAGTGTATACCTCTTAGAGCAGTGCAACATTAGTGTGAGTCTCCTTTAGAACCGGACGAGGGTTCGAATGTGAAGCGAATATCGCAGGTCAAAGTTCACACACACAAAGGAGGTTGGTTGTATGTAAGTATAAAGTCTTTAAATTACTGTACAGTAAAAACTTGAATAAAATGTTAAGTTACTAAGTTATGATCTAGATCTCTACAATAATCCAGGTTATTTAAGCCTAATGGCTACTTATCCATTGTCAAAAAACAGCCTACATGCATGAATACAAACTAAGAGGGTTAGGGGTTAGGTCATCGTATCCAAACAAAAGTTTGACAACACCCGACTGAAGCTGAATAGCACTTAAAACTGTTCGTCCAAACCTGGACCTATCGGCTCGGCTCGGACTTCCACACGTTCTCACACACATTCATTACATCTCATCTGGAACATTATTACCTCACACTGAGACAGTAAATACAAATGGACGACGGGACAGCCTGCAACAGTAAAACCAAATCATCTGGACCGCCCCCTGGTGGCTGGCTGTAGTAGAAGTCACAACACCTGCCTCCTCCATGTCAGCAGATGGGACATGGAGATGGTATAAAACCAGGCTGAGACGTGATGATTGGTGGAGGGTGTCTGGGCGGGACCTGGTAACCACAGACTCTGGCTCCACATGACCTCACTGGTGGCAGATGGCAGCGTTTGTTTGTTTGTAAGAACCGAGATGTGACTTGAGCTTCACAGTGAGAAGTCTGTGTTGTCTGTGCTGGTAACTGCTGCTCCTCCATCGAATCCAGATTTAAATTCAATTTCATAACAGGAAGAAAAAACATTTCCTGGATTATTCTCCAATTTCTGGCTCATCCCATAAACTGTTATGAAAACAAGGGATTATGGAGAATTGAAAGAAGCTTGTCTTCATCCTGCTCACAGACCAAGGACCTCTTTGTTTGATTTCATCATCTCAGGCTGATCGACTTTACTTCTACTGAGCTGCAGTTTTGTTCCTCACATGTAATCACTGTCTCTACATCTGAGACCTTTACATGACGACATTCCAGTCACAGATCATCAGGGACAGAAGGTCGACATCACGGTTCTGAAGACTCCATGTTAACCACAGCTGCAGTGGCTGCAGCAAATGATGAAGTTATTATTCTCAGTTGGGTGAACATCAAATTATGTTCAAATTACAGTGGAAACCGGTTGTTTCATCTAAATGAAACAGATCTGACTGTGGAGAAGGGAAGTCTATGATGTGGTGATTGGGAGCAGAGAGTTTGAATTTAAGGGAGTGAAGGTGTGAACTCTACTGAGTGAAGCTCACTCTGTTCATTTGGTGCATTTGAACAAGTTGGGAGTACTGTGGAATACTGTAGTACTGTGCAGTACTGTGCAGTACTGTGGAGTACTGCACCTGAAGGTGCTGATGTTACCTCGGCAACTAAAAGAAGCTTCAGTCATTTCCTCCATTCTAATAGAAAGACTACTAACCCCCCCACGCCAGACACCGTCTACAAACCAATCAGAGTCCAGTATAGGTAGACTCCACCCACGTAGGTGATGACGTCAGGACGTACGTTTGTCAGGTTAAATTCTTTCGTCCCTAAATTACATAGTGAAACCAGAACTAACAGATCAAAGGAAACAAGGAACAAACAGGAAGCTTCAGACTCAGTGAATGAATCCTCACTTTGACCCCGACAGGTTAACCTTCTGCTCCTGATGCCTGTGTGTTACTATGGTGACCAGAGGATGTTCCATTACACTCTCAACAGCCGACAGACGACCCTAGGTCCAGTTAACACCTCTTCACCAGAGCTGCTCAGACTGAACCAAACTAAACTCACCATGTGTCAGAAAACGTTTACTTCCTCTGAACCTGTCGCAGTTGTTTTGTGTAATCAAGTAGATTGACACACTTCACTTCCTGCTTTGATAAAAGCTCCAGAATGAAACGCTGTGGCTCTGCTCCGCTTCTCACAGACGACTGAAGCAGTTTATATCAAACAAACAAAAAACACCTTCAGTCATCATCCTGTGACGTTTAGAAGAGTGGGATCTATTTTTAATATTCTCTATTTTTACTGAGGGTGTTTCTGTTTCTAAGAACCGTTTAGACACAACTAGAAACCCGCTCAACACTCAGGTTGTGTCACAGTTTGAGTTTAGTGACAATCCATCAAAGCACAACACTGAACAGGCCGGTGGGAAACGAGGCGGCCGCCCCTCTGACTGACTCTGGGCAGGTTTGTGTTGTTGTGGGCTCTTACCTCGATGCTGGTACTAAGGCTGGGCAGAGTGTCCGAGGTCACTGTTGTGCTCTGAAGGCTGGAGAAGTCCCACAGGTTGACGGGCGCCATGGGGTCCGCCCCCTTGGAAGACTCTGTCCATCGCTGACTGTCCAATAAGGTCACTTCGTAAAACTCCTGGATATCTGACAGAGTGAGAGAATCAGACATTTAACTTCACTCAGCACATTTTCATGATCAAAGCTGATGAATCTCGCTTTTTCCTGAGAAAACACAACTTACTGGGTTTCATCAACTATATTTTGTGTATTAATTTCAGGTTCATCTTGAATGCAAGAAATAAAGTGCTGCATATTTCCTCAACCACTCGCTAATATTAGTATAAAACTTCAGACTGCGTCCCTCCACAGATTCACTCTAACGCTCCATCAATAGGTCAGTTGGTCGATTATATGATGACTTGTATTTTACAGAATAGACTACTAGAAAAAGATCTACTGTATTTTCTATCAAAATAATTGTTTATTTAATATTTGCATTTATAGTTTTTATAATAAAGTTTATGGTCAAACTGTAAATGACATAATCTCAACTACATTTGCTTCTTTTTTTAAATCTCCATTAGTTATTTGAACTATGAACATGTTTCTCTGCTGCTCTCTGGTTCCACTGCACGTTGTCAACACGTTGAGCCTACAACGGGATGAGCTTCAGCTTTCCAGCACTAAAAGAACTAATGTTAAAGCTTTTATAATTAATATTTTAGAACGATTTTAACAGGATCATACAAACAACAATCTCCTGTTTGTTTTCAGAGAGTTATGGTTTTAAGAAGGAAACTGTAAAAACTAAGAACTGGTGTAAAATTTACATAAAACATCAACAGACGGAGGAAACTGGTGAAAAGAGAAGAAGTTAATCAGCTTCAGTGAAAACTTGGTTCTTTCACTCTTAAAGTCATACTCGTAAAAATATATTTAACATAGATGCTTAATATGTAATGCGTAATATATACATACATGAATAACAGCTATAATTCACTGTCGTTTAGATTGACATTGAGTTTTGGATCAGAGTATAATCAGCTCCGAGCAGAGGTCTGAAGACAATGACCTCTGATTGACTGATGAACCGATTGATTGACATCCGGAGTCTCTCCCTGCAGGCGACAGTCCGTCTGTTTACGTGAGGCCACGTTATAAAAAGCCTTCAGGCCGGAAGCCTCGTCCAACTTGACGTGTTATTTTAGGACGCACGATTCTGAAGAGGCCTTACAGAAATAACCGAGGCTTTCTTTGGATCGGTGACCGCCGGCCACACGGCACAGATGTTTCCCCATAAACCATCAGATCAACAGCTCCTTGTGATGACCTCACTGCAGCGAGCGACCTCAACATCTGACCTCACTGAGTCCGTCAGGGGGAAACTGCAGTTTCCACACCAACTGAATCAAGACCTTAAACCTATACACACTCACTGATGGTCTGTATATACGGTCACAGATCCCTTTCAGGTGTGAAGGAGAACACAGTCCACTTCTACTGGTGTTGTGCACAACTTCCTTCTGCGCAGCTCTTTCACAATAAAAGCCTTCACATGCCTCCGCATTGCCACGTGGGGGTGCTCCACTAACCCAACAAGAATCATCGCCCGATGGAAGTTTGTCTCCACCAACCAGAGCAGTGTCAGTCTACACACAGTTTTTAACAGACTCATGTGACGTCACAGTGACCTTTGACCTCTGACCACAAAAATCAAATCAGTTAATCTGTGACTGACGGACCGACATCCTGAAAACACAATGCAGCCACTAGGTGTCGCTGCCTTGGAGACATGAAAAGCTTCCTTATCGTGTGAGGTTCGTCGACCAGGTTATTCTACTTGAACAAGACAAACACTGAAACCCTGAAAACAAAGATTTGACTTTTCACTGAAATCATCAGGTGTTATGTAATTTCTTCTGTTGGCTGAAAATAGCTCCACATATCAACATCGTACAGAAGATGACGTCAGACCTAAAAATACCAACTTCCTTCTTTGTTTCCAAACTCGTTGCAGGGTTTGTTTCTCTCTCTTCATAGTGGTTGTATTAAGTCAGTGGTTTGGGCCTCAGCAGTGTGGGGATATCAAAGCCTGCTGGACGCGTCTGGTCCACTTACTGCACTGACGTCTACTTGTTATTCTATTCATTGTTTCAGTTATTAGTCCTTTTGACTGTTAAAGTTGTTCAAACTGAGTATTTGTGCTTTTCTCTGAACTTAAGTCTTCAAGACAGATTTAAGCATTAGAGACATGAAACAGTCTCCGGCAGGCGGCAGCTCTCCAGACGCTGGCGGCTTGTTGTCCTGGTGCAGCGGGTTTCTCGGCCGTTAGTGTGAGCCTCCTCCAGGGACGCCCTTAAACACTGCGCTGTATTGATGTCTAATAAAAAGCCGCCTCTGTGGAATAGTGGGAGACTGTGAGGAGATCGTTTTACAGTGAAGCAGCGAGCTGTGTCCCAAGTTAGAGCCGAGTGTTCGACCGCTCCCACAGCACAGTCTGGACCAATGACACTTCAGAAGACTCACATTTGTATATTCATCAGTAGCAATTCAGTTTGTTTAATGAAGAAATGTTCCTCCTGTATTTATGTTGGCATTTTACTTCCTGTGATGTCATTTCCTAAAGAATCTACAAATGCTTCATGTCTCTAAAATCTGTACAAGCACAGCTCAAAGTTCTGTTTGTCAATACATCATAATAAATTATAAAAGTATGCAAATTGTGTTAGAAATTCATAATACAAAAATCTTTTTCATCAAAACATAGTGATTCTTAAGAATTTAAATATAGAAGCATGAGCTAAATGTTTCTTAACTCTAAGTAAATAATTTGAACTATGAACATTGTTTAGTTTCTGAGATTCCTCTGCTCCTCTCTGTGGCTCCACCAGACATCACCAAACTTAATGACATCATGACCAAACGTAATGACCTCATCACCAAACTTAATGACCTCATGACCAAACGTAATCATCAATAAGATGAGGTGAAAGACAGAGGTCTTGACTTCTGCTACAAAATGTTCTAAATGTTTGTGTTTTTCTGTTCTATGTCCCAGTAAACTGTAAAACTGTAAAGATATACATTTATTTTTACCTAGAAAATGTGTTTATTTTCCCAAAGTTCTATATATTTTTCTGCAGCTGTTTATTTCTGTTGATATGTTTATTTAAACCAACATTTATGGTTTAACTGTAAAATATAAAATCTTGATTTCTTTGTAAATTGAACATATGTTAGTTTTTGAACTGAAACAATTCAAGACATCACCAGTTAGAACACCATGAACTATTCAGTCACAGGAGTCAGTAGCTGCAGCTCAGTTCTCATCTTTGATCCACAATTAGCTGAACAGGATCATAATGTGTTGGACTGAAGGTGGTTTATCAGACGCCATCTGCTTCTCTGAGGGGAATCAGGCCAGTGTGAACTCAAAGAATGGACAGAGAAACTGCAGCACACAGCTCTCGTGCTGTAAATGGTGGAGGATTATGGACCGGGGGGGTAATCGTCATGTCCACTGAGGGATTACACTGTGCTCGGCCTGCTGCAGACATCTCTTTTTGGGGGTTTGGCAGATTGGAAACTGTGCAGCAGAAATCTATTTTTCATCAGATGCTGGGACGTCAGGGTGAGCGTGACAAACACACAGAGGGAGACTGCATGCTGAATAAAAACACAACGCAGAGTCAATAAATGAATTATTATTTAAGATCAGGAGTCAAAGCCGCCTCAGGTTTGATCCCCCCCGAGCTGATGGGATGAAGGAGAACAGACACTACGTTTAAACCACTGCAGAAGAAGACAAGGTGCTTAAGAAGAGTTGTGGTCAAGCTCAGAGAACAGTTAGGTTCTGTTACAACAAAGTTCTGTTATAATAAAGTTCTGTTATAATTAAGAAAAAAGTATTTTGTGAGGTTGCATTGACCTCTGATCTTTAACAATCAGAATCATATCAATCCATCCTTGATTTCAACTGAAAGTTTGATGCTAATTGGAAGAAATTTGGTCAAAATGTTTGTGAGATTTCTTGTTAACCAGAATGAGAACAGACTGAATGTGTAATTCCTCCGGCCACCAGGTGTCACTGGAGAAGGGGCATAGAAAAATATTTAAAAAAAAAGAACAAATGATGTTACGCTAAGATTAAGATTAATCGCACTTTGTAAATATGTATATTATATCAAATATTATAAGTAATTATTGATTATCTGCAGGTTGTCAATGAAAATGATCACTAACTTTTGTTTATTGACTGTTGATATATTCAGCTCATGTTCTATTCTCACCGTCACTGACTGTTGACTGACGGACAGACGAAGAGGAAGAGGAAGACGAAGGCTGCAGGAACGAGGCCACTGAGTTCACACTGACGATTCCCACTCATCCATTAATGATGAAGATGCTAAGAGCAGGAACCTGAGGTGGATGCAGAACCAACAGAAAGGAGCAGAGCCGCCGTCCTTCCACGAACCCGAGTCAGCTGATCCACAGATTTAGGCTAGGACCACGTTTTCAATCTACAGGGATCTCTGATACAATCCCTGTCCACAGTAACACGTGAACACGCACATCACATGACCGCTAATGTACACGAGCATGCACGTGTGAAATGAAGAACATCTGGTCTCCTCCACATGTACACGGCTGCATCATGAGCAGGGTCGGGAACACTTTGATTCTAGATTCTGGAAGGGGGTCATGTGACATGAGCCTGACCAATCAGTGTTCACACACTCCCCTGTTTCCCTGAGAAACTCCGGAGTTGTGTGGACGTCAGACTGATCCGTAGAAGAGTTGAAGTGTTTTCAAATGAAAACCCAGTCGTGTGGATGTAGCCTCAGTCTGTAGCTAAACACCACCTGCAGAGTTGTGTGATGCATGTTCTCAGGTGTTAGTGTGGATTCAGATAACTACTGTTATGGAGCTAAACCTCTGGTTTTTATTCAAAAACGTTCTAAGACTCAAACGTCTCAGTGTGGACAGAGCCTCAGACTCAGCCTTGGGAACCTCAAACAGATCCAACCACATTCCCGCTCGGGCCGTTAACCCTGCAGCAGCGTCTCTGTTTGCCCAGATCCTGAAGCTGCTGCCAAAGCACCACACAAACAACTTCAGCTGGAAACCTGCAGGGCGACTTCTATTCCTCTATTTACTCTTCCAAAGACAAGAATAAGTTTCTCCACACAAGAAGTTTACGCTCATGAACTCATGTGACTCGGTGAAGACAGAAACCAACCTTCAGCTGCTTCGTTGTTTTTCATTCAAATCCAGGATTCTCTTTCCAGGATGATTTACCTGAGGTTTCTGAAAACCATCAGCTCTGTTTATTATTACAGGTTTATTATCCTGCAGGTTGCTCCCAGTGCAGAGTCACTGTTAGTGATCGTCTCTGAAATCGTCAGCTACTTTCAAAAGCAGGTTTCTCGGTCACATTTTCATATTTCCACAAAGCAACTGCAAACAAACTTTTTTTGACTGTTTTTGAAAAAAATTCAAAAACGTGTACAACTACAAATCATCCAGTTTAGAACGTGGTACAGTAGTAGAGTGATGATTTAAATCAGGAGCCTGAGAATAAGGATTCTGAATAAGTTCGGACACTTCCAGGTTCTTCTCATCCAGATGCTGGTGGTGCTGTGTGCTCTGGCTGCGTACTCAACCATCGCCTTCGGACAATCACACAAACACATCGATAAACTTAATGACCTCTCGCCCCGCTGTCAAGGCGCGCATAGTGCAAATGAGCAAATGAGCAGAAGGAAGGCTGCAGCCATGATGCTTGACTCCTTCCTCCAGATCTACAAGGATCCGAGAGGTCGCCAGGAAACACTCTGACCTTTGACAGAAGATCTTCAGCAGTTTACTCCACATCAGAAGTGTGAGGGTTAATCCACACATATCTGAGAACTGAAACAGGAGTCTGAGATTTTGGCCGCACCAGTTCACGAACTGATGCATCCAAACCTCTGCATGAAATTAAAAATAAAACTCTGCTGCTGACTTTTGATAATCTGCAGCCACACATCACTTCAACCCTGTCGTCCTGCAGTTCATACTTAGACAACTCCAATGTGTTTTATAATAATGTAAAAAGATATTGCCACTGAACCGGATCATACTACATCATCACAAATATATCTTTTGTTTATCTAATCAGACTTTTATCTGACACATATAGATCCACCTGATTCTGGACTCGGTGAGGTAAACACAGACGAGGGCCTTGTTTGTCAAATGGTTTCCTGACTTGTTTCTGCACTAGTTCCTGTTCCGTTTCAATCTGATCAGACTTTTCAGACGGACCCTGACAGACTTGTGATCCTGGGGAAACAGAGAGTCGTACCTATGAGAGCCTGGAACAGGTTGCTCTGGAAGATGTCGATGACCCTCTGGATGGAGTGTCGGAGCTGCCGATCCTCTGTGTGGTTCAGCTTGGCCCGGTACTCCTCCAGCAGCAGCAGCGCTCGCTGGGCATCTGGACGACAGGAGGAGGAAGCAGCAGAGGTGAGTCTGGGATACGACCGAGCACAGCACAGCCGCCGTCCATGCATTCTCATGAGAACTGATCTGAGACACGCTGGCAGCAAAGTGCAGCTTCAGCTCAGCAGACACGGCTCTGTGCAGCAGTAATCCCTGTGATTGAACACTGACCTGGACTGAGTGTGTGCACATAACAGAGCGAACTCATTCTGTGGAGTGCAAACACAAACTAGAGAAATGTAAAAGTCAGTTTAGATTGAGAGGAGGAGCATCAGATCTGCTGCTGAACAAACAAACTACACAAAGCACACAACAAATCCACGCACAAATATACATACATAGATATGTACATTTATACATGTCTATAAACACACACACTCGTGTATATGCAAATACAGGCAAATAAACAAATGTGTATATACACAGATATTAAACACATATTTATAGTGTCCAGAGTTGGTGTGGTAGTAGATCACATGTCCACATGTAGATCAGTCCTCATATATAGACACTTATATATATATATATATATATATATCATATTCTTATACTAAGTGACTATAATAAGAGTGTGACTCCAGCTGACAGTCGCAGTGTTCCGTGTTGGAGCTGAAGCAGCTTCACGCTTCACTTCTGAGACTAAATATTTGATTCATATTAGAGTTTATTTTTAGTTTGGCTCGTCTCCGGACAAGGTGCCCCACATACAACTTGGTTAGCTCCAGCGGCTAACGGGCTAGCCCTACTTTAACTCTCTTCACCTGCCTTGCCCGGCTCGGCCCGGCTCGGCCCGGTGCAGGAGCAGCTGTGTGAGGAGTGTGGGGGTCGGGTGTGTGTGTGTGACCGCGTCGGGCTCAGTTTAAGGGAGTTTTGGGTTCGAAACCCGCCTCATTGGACTCGGTTAGCCGAGGCTAGCGGGCTAGTTAGTGTTAAGTGAAAGCGGCTTACCTTTCTTTCGGACGGGCATGGCACGGTCTGGCTCGGCTCGGTGTGGCGCTAGGTCCGTGTTAGCCTCATTCACTCCGCCACACAGGGTCGGTGTGTTGGATCGGTGACTGCTCCGGTCGGAGCCCGCTGTCACCGCTCCAGGTCCGGGCTGAAGGGACTCCTCCACGACGACACCAAGTTCCGCTCCGACAAACTAACTCCCTGCCCGGGGACAAGCTCCCTGCCCGGGGAGCAGCGCCGAGCCTCCGGGGAACCGGCCACGAAAACACGGCTCCAAATGACACCGAGGGCGGGACGAGCCGGACCCGAGCCCCGTGTCTTAGCGACTCTCTGAGCTGGAGTTCCCCGTCAGAGAGGCTCCTTGTCCCGGCCACACGGGGCTGGATATAAAAAGTGTGGATGTGTCTTCACCGACTGAGACCTGCGGCTGCCAAACTCCGGAGAAACTGCTTCCGGCAGGAGGAGCACCGGGAGGAGCACCGGGAGGAGCACCGGGAGGAGCACCGGGAGGAGCACCGGGAGGAGCACCGGGAGGAGCACCGGGAGGAGCACCGGGAGGAGGATCCGCTCCGAAGCTCTGGTGTTTATCCCGGGTACTAAACTTCCTTGCAGCTGGCACACTCCGAGCCAAACCGTGCTAAACCCAGTGTGAGTTGTCCCGCACGGCCCCGGACTCTTCTCTCTGTTGTTCCTGAGGTGCGTGCGTGTCAAACTTCTCTCACGGTGAAGCCCTCCTCTTCCTCCTCTTCCTCCTCCTCCTCCTCCTCAGGTCCACTAATTCCAAACTTTCCTCCAAAATGGCGTCTCACAGAGCTGGAAATGTGAACCATGTGATTTCCAAAAGGCTCTCCCCCTCCGACCTGCTGCCCAATCATACAGCTCACCTACAGGCCGAGGAGGAGGAGGAGGAGGAGGAGGAGGAGGGTCTGAGTGAGGAGAGGAGGAAGGTGAGAGTCTGAGGAAAGTGAGGAAGATGAGGAGAGTAAGTAGAGGAGGAAGGTGAGACTCTGAGGAAAGAGAGGAAGAGGAGGAGGGTGAGGAGAGGAGGAAGGTGAGAGTCTTAGAGAGGAAGAGGAGGAGGGTGAGAGTCTGGGGAAAGTGAGGAAGATGAGGAGGGTGAGGAGAGGAGGAAGGTGAGACTCTGAGGAAAGAGAGGAAGAGGAGGATGGTGAGGAGACTCTGAGGAAAGAGAGGAGGAGGGTGAGGAGAGTAAGTAGAGGAGGAAGGTGAGAGTCTGAAGAAAGAGAGGAAGAGGAGGAGGGTGAGAGTCTGGGGAAAGTGAGGAAGATGAGGAGGGTGAGGAGAGGAGGAAGGTGAGACTCTGAGGAAAGAGAGGAAGAGGAGGATGGTGAGACTCTGAGGAAAGAGAGGAGGATGAGAGGAGGAAGGTGAGAGTCTGAGGAAAGAGAGGAAGAGGAGGAGGGTGAGGAGACTCTGAGGAAAGAGAGGAGGAGGGTGAGGAGAGTAAGTAGAGGAGGAAGGTGAGAGTCTGAAGAAAGAGAGGAAGAGGAGGAGGGTGAGAGTCTGGGGAAAGTGAGGAAGGTGAGGAGGGTGAGGAGAGGAGGAAGGTGAGAGTCTTAGAGAGGAAGAGGAGGAGGGTGATGAGAGGAGGAAGGTGAGACTCTGAGGAAAGAGAGGAAGAGGAGGAGGGTGAGACTCTGAGGAAGAGGAGGAAGGTGAGAGTCTGAGGAAAGAGAGGAAGAGAAGGAGGGTGAGGAGACTCTGAGGAAAGAGAGGAAGAGGAGGAAGGTGAGGAGAGTAAGTAGAGGAGGAAGGTTAGAGTCTGAGGAAAGAGAGGAAGAGAAGGAGGGTGAGGAGACTCTGAGGAAAGAGAGGAAGAGGAGGAAGGTGAGGAGAGTAAGTAGAGGAGGAAGGTTAGAGTCTGAGGAAAGAGAGGAAGAGGAGGAGGGTGAGGAGAGGAGGAAGGTGAGAGTCTGAGAGAGGAAGAGGAGGAGGGTGGCGAGAGGAGGAAGGTGAGACTCTGAGCAAAGAGAGGAAGAGGAGGAGGGTGAGGAGAGTCTGAGGAAAGAGAGGAAAAGGAGGAGGGTGAGAGTCTGGGGAAAGTGAGGAAGATGAGGAGGAAGGTGAGAGTCTGAGAGAGGAAGAGGAGGAGGGTGACGAGAGGAGGAAGGTGAGACTCTGAGGAAAGAGAGGAAGAGGAGGAGGGTGAGGAGAGTCTGAGGAAAGAGAGGAAGAGGAGGAGGGTGAGGAGAGTAAGGGGAGGAGGAAGGTGAGAGTCTGAGGAAAGAGAAGAAGAGGAGGAGGGTGAGGAGAGTCTGAGGAAAGAGAGGAAGAGGAGGAGGGTGAGGAGAGTAAGGGGAGGAGGAAGGTGAGAGTCTGAGGAAAGAGAGGGAGAGGAGGAGGGTGAGAATCTGAGGAAGAGGAGGAGGGTGAGGAGAGTAAGGAGAGGAGGAAGGTGAGAGTCTGAGGAAAGAGAGGAGGAGGGTGAGGAGAGGAGAGAAGGAAGGTGAGCGTCTGAGGAAAGAGAGGAAGAGGAGGAAAGAGAGGAAGAGGCTGATGAGGAAGAGGATATGAATCTACTCTATTATTTATCTAACCACTGATTGTATGTTTTCTGTAGTTTCTAGTTCTGATGTAAATGTTTGATTCACATCAACGTAAAAAGTCCAGTTTTTATTTTCAGGATTCTCATACAAACATGAAGTGATTTTTATTTGAGTTAATTCAACTTATTAAATTCAGTTTCTCAAGAAACAAAGTGTGAATGTGGAGAAAAGCGACGTGATGGTCATCGATCACATGTTCATCACGTCTGAACCATTATGATGTCACAGATCAAAGTCATCAACTCAAAATAGTCTCCAAGATGAAAGGCAGAAATGTACCAGAGCTCATGAATCCACGAGATGATCATTTGTCTATTGGCTGAGATTGAAGTCGTAAACCTACAAGAAATATAAAAAATCTTAAATTTATCTGAATAAAACACAGATTCCAAGTCCATAAATGTAGGAGAAACAAAGCTTGTAAAGGATTTTTTAAATGATCTGTATTCTTCAGTTCTTATATCACAGATTGATTAAGCTGACTTTCATCTTTTGTCTGTTCCTTTGATCACGAGTGTGCTGGCTGATGTGAGCTGGTCCCTGCTGCTGGTCGGTGAGTCTGTAGAGAAAGACCAGAGGTCAAGCTCCTGAAGAACAAATCCATCCTTTGGTCGGGATGAAGATGAAACACCCTCCTCCTCCTCCTCTCTTTGTCTCTCGTGTGCAAACCACTCGCAGCTCTGGCCCAGATTAAAGAGGAAGAGGCCTTTATTTTTAGACGGCCATGTTTAATGAATGACCTCGCTGTGGGTCCTGAGCTCGTCGAGGTGCAGAGAGACTCAAACCCACAGATGGAAACTGAGCAGATCGGGATCGCTTTTATTTGTAGATTTTAAATATCGTCACTTCCTGTAACTGCCGGCGATGATGGATCGGCACTTTGCCGCCATCTTGTTGAAGTTGTGATATTAAAGGCAGAAAGACACTGAGTTAGAACTGGAAGGGCGTCGTCTACAGTTTACAGCTGGTTTACGGTGGAAGGGGAAATCACCCGGAACAGGGGGGGGGCGCCTGTCTGTCTGTCTGTCTGTCTGTCTGTCTGTCTGTCTGTCTGTCTGTCTGTCTGTCTGTCTGTCTGTCTGTCTACTCTTATACATCTATCTTTGTGAGGAACATTTTGTGTGTGTGTGTGTGTGTGTGTGTGTGTGTGTGTGTGTGTGTGTGTGTGTGTGTGCGTGTGCGTGTGTGCGTGTGCGTGTGCGTGTGCGTGTGTGCGTGTGCGTGTGTGCGTGTGCGTGTGCGCGTGTGCGCTGTGCGCGTGGTGCGCTGTGCGCGTGCGCGTGCGCGTGCGCGTGTGCGCGTGTGCGCGTGCGCGTGTGTGTGTTGTGTTGTGTGTGTGTCAGTCATGGGCTCCGGCTGCCAAAGTCCAGATTTATGCCAAAGATTAATAATGAGCATGTTGTCCAGATCGGGATGAAAACCGACATGTGCAGTAATCACATTACAGAGTCAGACGCTGCGCTCATCACACAGTCCAGGTTATGATGCAGATGGACGGATAATTAACGCCTAAATAATCAAAGTAGACGTTAAATAAATGTTTGACAAAGACGATTTCTGTCATTTCAGGTTGTTTTATAAAGTTATTTGATGATATAAAAACAGGCTATGACGTGATGATTGACAGCTGAGGCCGACTCTGACTGTAAATGAAGTCATCGCCACAGAATGGCAGCGTTTGTATCTGAGATATTTTGGCTTCATTTCTGAAGGAATGGTCGTCTTTATTTAACATCTAGCCTGCATGTGATTGGGTTACGTTCACTGATGATTGGTCAATGGGTCAGGAAAGAACAGGACTGCACCATGAGTAGTGTCAGGCCAGTGTAGACACACACACACACACGTTTGTACTTCTATCTTAGAGAGGACACTCCCTAGCCCCTTACCATAACCTCAATCATCACAACTAAATGCCTAACACTTACCCAAACCCAAACCTAACCTGTTTCTAACCCTAAAACCAAGTCTTAACCCCAAACAGTCCGTTAAAGTGGGTCAGAAAGTGAGGACCGGCCAAAATGTCCTGACATAAATAACTGTACAAGAGCACAAGCACACACACTCTCACTCACAAATCAAATCAGTTGTATAACGACCCAGTGTTGGTTTATAACACAACACAAACTGGAGAAAGTGCACTGTGTCATCTGAACCACAATGGTACAACAGTGTGTCTGGATGTGTCTCACATTGTGTGTGTGGACCTTGTTGGGACGGAGTGTGTGTCGCTCTCTGTCAGCTGAGCAGTGTGTGTGTTTAACAGCTTTAACAACGGAGCTTCTGTCACTGATGACGACACCAAGCAGTCGTCCAGATATCATCAGTATCTCTGCAAGCACAGCCTCCTCTTCGCCTCCTCCTCGTATAGATGGAAGTTTCATTGATAAAGCTCGTTGGAATTCTAGTTTGAACGTTGAGCACATTTCTTCAAAACGTTTAAGTTTTTTGCCGATCTGAGGAAACTGCTGTGCTGTTGTTGTTCTCATGGCATCGTTGCACCTCATTTCCAGCTCACTGAAGTCCTCCAGGACTGTCTGTGCTTCCTGAACTAGTCCTACACTTATCTGACGAACAAGTCGAGCAGCAGTAGAATCTAAACTTGTCAATGGCAACAGCCAGACTTTCACTGGAACTGCTTTTTCCCCATTGGATCCCAGTAGTTTTGGCAGGCTTTGATAGACCTGTACGGCATCCTGAAAGGACACAGGATTCTTTTCAAGAGAAAAGTCTCCGTGGAATTTGCAAGAAAACTTCTCAACATTTGTCTTATCTTTGTCTTCCATGACCACGGAACCTTCACCGTCTATAACAATGCTTGGGAGCTTCTTGATCATCACCTTCAAGTTGCCTTGAACGTCCTGATGATCTTCTGTTTCTGACATCTCACGATCAAACACAAAGAAGGCTTGTGCTCCATAAAGAATAGCTGTGACTACATGTGTTGCTATTCCTTTGTCAAAAACATACGGATGTTTCACGTTGTCTCTTGCGAGATGGTCCATGGACAGTTCCTGGAACTTAGTGGTAGTTTCATACTTCAGTGTTACTCTGGCCTGATTTCTGGATGTCTTGTGATCATTCAGGTATTTGGCCGATCCCTCCACCTCAACCAGTCCACTGAAGAAACTTGCTTTCAGAGAAACTTCAACCTTTAGTGCTGAAGATTTATCCTCAATCGATTCAGATGCAACTATCTCAAAATCATTAGAGTTCTGGGGTCTTTCTCCAATATCTTTTTTCAGTTCATCGCGGTCCCACAATGTCATTCCTACAAAAAGAAGCAAAAATCAAGTTGAACTTCCAGAATCATCCAGAATGTGTTTCACTCAATTTAAAGGGAGATGCTCAGCATCTCTGGTTTATTAATCAGCCATTAGGTGTAAACAAGTAAGGAACCCAGGTGAAGGAAGACATTTTCCAACTTCAAGTCATGAGAAACTCAGAAGGTCTGAGATTTCAGTCACAAATCTTCTAGAAAACAATCGAATTTTGTCCTGGACTTTCTCTGGAGTTTGTCTTTCGCACATTAACAACTCAGCAGGAGATTCTCCGCTCACACTCGTTCACAAGAGAACAAATCCTCTAGAGGATCAGGTCAGAGGTGAGGCCGCCAGCAGAGACACACGTGTGCTGCTTTCTAACACGGAGAGATTTGTTTTGTTTTTTAACATTTTGCATCTGTCACATGTAAGAAACCTCATCAACACACACACACACACACACACACACACACACACATACACTCTCGTGGTGATGCCTGCGGAGGATTTCTGCTGACTTTATCCCGGGGGCCAGTTGGAGAAAGATTAAAGAAACTCCAGAGGCTGTCACTGGAACAACGTGTGAACGCTGCTTTAGAGACTTCACGCAAATGCTGTGATATGAATCTGTCCACTGAGTTGTAGCAGATGCACAAAATCTCAAAGGAGTTTTTGTCATTGTTTCAGAGAAATGTTTAATTCTTATGAATTTATGACTTTTATGTTGAATGATGTTCACTACTGTCTAGTTTTATCATTATCTATCAAATCTGTGTATTTTATTGGTACCTGGTTTATATAGCAAACTTTAATATCTTGTGTAGTCATTGTGTATCGTATCTTTACATGTGAGTCCTCACCAGGCACTAGTAGATCTCTGCGACAGTCGTACAGCATCCCCAGTGAGAAAGGCCGACCGAGCGCCGCCACCTTCATCGACCCGCCGAAGTCCATCGCTCAGCCTGAACCGGACAAAACAGGAAGTGAGTTCACTTCTCTGACGCGACCACGTTCAGGTTTGATATGTTTATATGTTTATAAGTTTATATGTTTATATGTTTATATGTTTATATGTTTATATGTTTATAAACCTCCAGCTAGTCCTCTGCTACAGACACAGCCACAGATGGAGGTCCTTCATCAGAGCTCATTCTTATGCAGATGATAAACAACTATATGTTCTCATCAATCACACAGAGTTTAGCTTCACTCATGACTCTTTGATGAGGGAAAGTCTCACCTCACATACAACATATCATTGGCCACGGGGCTATGATCAATGTCCCAGGGCAAAGTGGGGGTAACATCACCCTTTGCGCTGCCACTACACAGAATGGGGTCCTCCTCCGTCACACCGATAAGGGCCCTTACAACACAACTCACATTATCAAATTTTTGCGCAAATTGCACAACATGGTCACAGCAGTAAACCACATGCACCAGATGCAACACGTTCTCATCTGACAATGTGTCATTCCACCGCTCTGCTCTGGTCCAGAACTGGTTTCAACACCATCCACAGTTTACAGCACCACCTTCCACCTTACTCTCTGTTCTAAACCCAATCAAAGAGTCCAATGTAGAGAGGCTGATGGTCTGGACGTTTCTAAATGTAGCATGGTCAGACAGGATCCTAGTTTTTATTTGTCTGAGTGTGATAGAGTTGTTTTCACGAACCAGATCTACAATTTCAGTCTCCTGTTCAGCTGTGAAAATGCGGTGAAACTGCTCAACAGACCTGAATGTTTAGAGATTTGAGTATTTGTGTGATGTAGGTTGATGCTTTGAGATTTTACTTGAGAAGTGTGTGCAACAACTGAACATTGTGTGTAGTGTTTTGACAACAAGGTGATGTGTAATTGAAATCAGAGTGTAAAGAAGGAAAGTCAGAGTCTAATGCAGATAAGGGAGTGTGAAGTAGTGCCAACCTGGGTCGAGCGATTGGTACATGAAGTGAAGGTTGTGCAAATTGTGCCGAATTTTAGATTTTTGTGTGTTAACAACTGAGAAAAACTGTAAAACATATATCTCTTAGCTTATTAGCAAACATCACACAGAGTTCAAGCAGAGGCCCCAGGTTCTGGAGGGGAGATAGAAAGGCATTGTTTTGTTTGGAGGATGTGAATGTTTACACAAACAGAACATACAGCCGATAGAGCAGGAACACAATATTCTTTACTCCAATGAACAACAACACCGACCCACAAGGCGTCAGCTGAGTCAAGGCTTGTTCATGTGAAGATTTGCTCAGCAACTATCAGAGGAGGAGCGAGACTGGGAGCTGCTCCTCATCACTTCCTGATTCCAGTTCCAAGAGGCTGGAACTACACCTGCGCACCATCGAGGAAGAACCAAGTCTCAACCCCCTTCATTATTGACCAATCAAATTATACCTATTGTTATAAAATATTACAACCGGTGTCTGTGCGGTGCGACTCGTGACTGCCCGGTGCCACTAGAGGGGCGGGGCCATGCGTTGGGTGCCCATTGCTTTGCTGTAACTTTTCATACCTTTTCATTGCTTCTTAATAAATACTTGTTGAACCAAACCGAGACCGGCTCTTCTCATATTTGGGATAAACAAACACACAACGACACACTTCAAATGTCCTTTGGAGAATTAATCCCATCTGTGTCAAACATGTCTAAGATAAGATACTGAATATCTTCATGCTATTCTCACCTGGACACGTTTATTCATATATTTCTGAACTCTGCTTTTGTTAAATATACTTTACAGACTCATTTGATTGACACCTGACGTTTTGACGTACACTTGACTGTCAGGTGATTTGTCGGATCATGAACTGATAATAAAAACATTTCACTCCAACAGGTTTGATTCATTCTCTGTTTAAATCATAGTAAATAGACGCAGCTCCCAGAGGTGAAGCCGGCTGATCGCCCCCTGGTGGTTTCCTGTCCCATTTCACCAATAAACATCTGATAACACCTGAGGAACCTGTGCAGGAGTAAAACCTGGACACTGCCTCCCTCCAGTGGCTGCTCACACACACTGCATCAGACACCACCTGCTACTACAGGTCACATTATCACAGTCACAGTACTTCGTTTAGTTACAGTACCTCAGTAACAGTACTTTCTTTAGTTACAATACTTCGTTTAGTTACAGTACCTCAGTAACAGTACTTTATTTAGTTACAGTACTTCGTTTAGTTACAGTTACAGTAATTCATGTCTTCGTAACCATAAATAAACATGGTGGAATATTTCCCAAAACACAAGTAATGAAGTAAAAAAACTAATACAGCACAGTTGTAGTTTGTAGTAGTTTGGTTGAAGTTGTACTTCATTACCCTCCTCTGTGAGTGGATATAAAGGGGATGATGGGAAGAGGAGATGGCTGTTAACGCACAAGCTGTTGCTAAGTGAGCCCTTGGTTGCCGGGGCGATGTATGGACCCCTTATGGTTTAGAGGGTCAGGAGGGAGTGTGTGTGTGTGGGGGATCCTCCCTCCATCTGTATGCATGCTCGCGATCTTGTATGTGTCTGCGTGTGTTTGTGTGTGTGTGTGTGTGGGGAATAAATTATGTTGATAAAACTCTCTTCTCATCTCATCTCATCTCATTATATACCAACCCACTGTCCATCCCTTTATGGGCTATACTAGCCCAATGCACAGACTTTACCACTTACATACTCTTATATTCTTATATATATTTTGCTTTTTTTTTAATATATATATTTTTGGTACTATCCACTCCAGCAGCACAAACAAACTTTCCTACTGGACACTGACACAATCATATCATTGCATTCTGTACCATAGGGTCAGACCCATTCCTGTATCTGTAATATGTTCTCCCTATGTATATGTGATTTATGTATGTATGTCGGTGAGGTGTATAAGTGTATAAGCTACTGGATGACCAAAATTTCCCACGAGATTAAAAAGTATCCATCTATCTATCTATCTATCTATATCTGTATTTATTTTTGAATAAATTTATATAAAAGGGATTTTCTTCTGTTCACAGTCAGTGTGTAGTTCATGGTTTGGACTCACGGGGGCGCTGAGCCACCGGGGGACGGTTTGTGTTGAGACAGGAAGGGATTTTATCATCTTTATATTTTCAGACTCAACTGAAAGATTCCAGGTGGAAATATCTTTCTCGCAAAGATTTATCTGAATATTTTAAATAACAAAATATAACCAGGAGTATTGTAATATTATAAAATGTTTTATAATAAAAACAAGATACCAAATTACCAAAATAAGTTCACACACCTACAGCAGGACTGTTCACAAACACACCTGCGGCAGGACAGGATAAAAACATTGCAAAAGAAAATAAGGCATATAGAATAAGAGCAGTAATAAAAAGAGCAAAGCTGTGGCGTTAATATGTCTTAAACTTTCTTTTGAAAATCGAGTTCATTAATAGCTTTGTTATTAAAGAGAAGCGTGAAGTCCACTCTAGATGTCACAGGAGTCGTCACAGTGAATCGTATCAAACGCTGCACGTAGATCATAGAGAATAAGAATTGATATTCTCATCATCATTCAGTCTGATTATCTTTCAGGACAGGATCAAGATTCTGTTCTCAGAAAGTTTCTATCTTTTCAAGTAACTTGCTGATGACGGGTCGATAAGTGGTTTGTTTAATAAATGCTTTAAAGCAGCCGTCTGAAGATTCCTGTTCTAGATGCGTTTGTTAAACATCTGCTGTAAATATATCGCCATGGTAACGTCAGTGTTTACTTAGATCACCTGTGGTACTGAAGAACAAATTATAAACTGATAAGCTACCGACAAGCTGTGGCTCAGTAAATGTACCAACTTTTAAATAATACCAGTATTATATCACTAACACAACAAAATAGGATATAACCAAAAATATTGCATTTAAAAGACTAGTTATACAAAAGGCAGTATCATCAGTAAATTGGGCCTTAGAGGTAAAGATTACACAACTTATCTGAATTTTAATTGTGTTGCTTTAACACAAGTTGTATTTTCATTGAGTCAAACTTCCAGATGTGTTTGTTGTTAAACAAAATCTTCAGACGGCTAAAATATGTTTATTATAGAAATACTGGAGTATCAGTACCTGAGTAGATTTATTTAGTGATAATCCAACACTGCTACTCGCACCAATGGAAGAACTAAAACATTAAATACAGAAACCTGTCTAAAATGTACTTTAAGTATCAAAGTACTCAACAAGCAGCAGCATACTACCTGTACATCATTGTCTGGTTTACTCAATTTTTAATAGTATAAGTCAATTTTTCACTGATCAGATAAGATTTTAAATTAAGTTGAAGTCGGTCTTTATTAACTGATGTTGCAATAAAGAGTTTTAAGTTTCCTTCATGTTTGAGCTGCGGCTTCTTCAAAGGAAACCGGTTTGCACCCCTGCTGCTGAAGGGCCCCGACCCCAGGCTGCAGCCCTGTGACCTCTGACCCCTTCCAAAGACGCTCCACAAAGGAAGCTCCACTCAAGAAGAACAAAACTGAGCAGACATGCAGAATACAACTCACAAAATAAAAGTCCGGTTTATTGTCAAACAACAAACTTCACACATACATCAAAACAGGCCGTCATAAAACAAAAGGAAAAGAAAAGAGGCTCTTCTCTTTGGCCTAACCCCCCCATACAAACAAACTAGTTATGGTACAGCTAAAGTACATACATTAAATTTACTGGAATGCTCTGAGTTCAACGGCTTAGGAGGTTTCTGTCATGTGTTTAGCTTCTTACAAATCGGTCGAGGTTTCGTAAAATGGTCAACCAAGTAAAATCGTATCGTTTAAGAAGCACCGATTTGGTCTGACGAGGTCGCTGCCGAGAGAGAAACTGACCCCCCTTCCTAACAATATGTACAAAAATATAAAATGTAAATAAAAATACAAACAAATTCTTCTTTCATGTTGTTGTTGTTGTTAAGCCTGATTTCTGCGTCGATGTGGTTCTTCTAGAAAATGTGCAGATTGGATGGGAGGCTTGTGTGTGTGGACGTGGTGGCTGCTTGTTGAACTCTACTTGCTAATGACCATGTTGGAATTTTTTATTATTATTTTCCTTTAAATGCGTCGTCCAGCCCCTCGACCTGTGACCTCTGAACAGCCAGAGGTCAAGAACCTGGGAGGTGTTCAGCAGGAAGTCGGAAACGCATCAATCGTCATCGTCTGTTTTCTGCTTCTTGGTCTCGACGTCATCCTGAAAAACAGAAAAGAGTTAAACTGGGAAACTCGTGGACTGATTCATGAGCTCCGTGGGAGGCCCCGCCTCACCTCATCATCATCTTCATCATCGTCGTCCTCTGCTGCCCGCTTTGTGCCGCCCTCAGCCTCGTCTTCATCGTCCTCCTCGTCTTCCTCGTCACCTGCAGCATGAACCGAATTAAGAGGTTGAGGACAACGTGAAGAAAATCTGAGTGAAAAAGTGAAATAAAATACATTTCCTCACCTTCTACATCATCTTCCTCGTCCTCCTCGTCCACCTCCTCATCCTCTTCATCATCTAGCTCAGGCTCACCATTGTCCTCCTTCTCCTGAACACAACAACAACCTTTTAAAAAGTGAACTTTCATAAAGTGCGGAGGCTCCAGGAGGATCCAGGAGGAGCTCCAGAGTGAACAGGGTGGAGGAGACTCACCTTCCCGTTGGTGGCAGCATCTTTGCCGTTCTCCTTCTCCTCCACCAGCTTCTTCTCTTTCAGGTCCTGGTGGAGACAGAAACCAGAACAACATTCAGGCTGCTGCTTCCTTATGGCCTAGTTAGACGCAGTGCATTGTGGGAGCTGCAGGCAGAACGAAACCTTCCTATTTAAACACCATGGCTGCAGATCCCCCCTCCCCCCCCTCCATCCTCTCTAATGTGTTGTAATCTGATACTGTGATGTGTGCCCCGGGGCACCCTGGGTAGTGTAGTCTTCCGCGGGTTGCCTCTTCCGACATATGTCACCAGACACGCCCGGGAGACGCACTGCAATACCCAGGATGCACCGCTCGGTTTAAAATAACACAGGAGGGCGCCGGAGGGAGGGGGGGTGATAAGGAGGCGGAGGCGGCGAGCGCGACGCACGCGGCTGCCGCGCGTTGTAACGGAGCCTGAGACAATAGAAGACGACACATGGCAGCCGAGGAGGCTGCACGAAAAGCGAAAATACGGCAACAGCACGGGCTCAAACCCCCCGGGGCTTTTTTAAATCCCTCCGACGAAACCGACTCGAGTCGGTAACCGGCCCCCGGTCCGGTCGGTCCGGGTCTGCTCGCCGCCGCAGGTACCGGTACTGATCCGTTACTCATCACAACCTGTGAACCGCGTCCGGGGGCAGGACTCGAACCCGCGCACTGTGCGTGAAACGATCCACAACTATAAATAGCGGCTCCGCGGATTAACGGACACCGGGCCCCAGCTTCTCCCCCGCACCTCCTCCTGGAGGCACCCTGATGACCACCTGACCTGGAGGTGTAACCCCCCCCCCGCCAGCGGGACCCGAAACAAGTCCCAAACAGAGGAGCACAGGAGACCCGCACAGCCCGCACACACACACACACACACACACACACACAGTGTTTCACTCAACAGGAAGAAAACTTGTCCCCGCACATGAACGCGCCCACAGACCCGCTCCAACACGGAGACCCGCTCGGAGACTCTCCGGTAAACGGAGGCTGAACGAGCAGCAGCACCGACCCCCCGGAGTCGGTAAACAAACCGGGTCGGACCGGAGCGGCAGCGCGGAGGAGAAGCGGAGCCACCATACTGCTGTACCGCACCGAGCCTCCATTCAAACGGAGCAACTTCCCCGCGGAGATCCCACTCCCCCGGCCCGGTACCGACCGACTCACAACAAGCCCGGTTCTCCGCCGCGGGACGCGGGGATTTAACCCTCACACCTAATGCGCGTTAAGCGGCAGCTCCGCAAGTTGTGGAAGAAGTGCGCGAATAATGCGCGTCAGTTCCGCGCAGGGAGCACCGGAGCACCGGACCCTGCGGAGCACCGGACCCTGCGGAGCACCGGACCCTCGGTCCTCCGTAGGGTCCGGACCGGGGGGCTCGGTGCTCCGCAGCCGCTGGACAAACAACGAAGCGGAGCCCTCCTCCTCCCCCGCGTTATTCTGCTCATGTTCTCCATCAGTTCGGAGAAAAAGACGTAAACACCGGACCTGTCCTCCTCCTCCACCGGCGCCTCCGACAGAGTTCGAGGGGACGATGGAGGAGGAGTGTCGGGGAGGCGCCGGGGACGGGGCTCCGGGCGCAACGGGCCCCGGTGATGGTGCGAGGCGGGCGGCTTACCTTGACAGAGAGGTCGGAGCCGGAGTCGAGTTTGGTGTCGGCCATTGTTCCGTGATGTTCTGATGAGGAGGTTCTCGCTCGGCGCGCTCCTGCTTGTTGTGCCACTGGCTCGCGCTGCTCCGGGCCGACACCGTAATATAGGCTGCGGGGCGGGGCGTCGAGGAGGTGGGCGGCCGCTGATTGGCTGCGGGCTCCACCGAGGTGTAGTCTTTGGCGCGTCGGAGTGGAACAATGGACGGTTTCAACAGCCGGAGCCACGCCCCCTCCTGCTCCTCATCCTTTCCTCCAGAAACAAAGATCCAGTCCCCGGTCAGACCAGCGGGACCGGGCCGGTCCTCCCCGGTCCCCCCCGGTGCTCCCCGGTGCTCCCGGTCCTCACCCGCCGCGGGGAACCGAGAGAGTCGAGTTCGCACCGAATCGCGCGCAGTTTGACGAAGTGTCACTTTGATTGATTGACGTGCGGTGGAGGAGCCCCGCCCCCCGAGCAGAGGACAGTTAAATGTCTCCAGCGGCTGAGACTCGGAGCACCGCCGCCATGTCTGCCCTCCTCCTCCTCCTCCCGGCGTCCATGTTTGAATCTCACTCCTTCCCCTCGATGTACGCACTTTACTTTTCACGTAACAACTCATGAGTCCGGAGATCGAACCCCCGGTGCTGCGAGTGACGGTGCAGCCCGCTGGTCCAGTGTTCGAGCCCGCGTAGAAGAAGCTGTGCGACGCGACAGACATGGAGGAGACGGGTGGAGGTGCTCGTGACGCGTTGTGACACACACGTATGTTCCTTACCGGGGTTAGAACACATGTCTTTTACAAGCGGGACATGATCCGGGACAAAGCGGGGACAAAGCGGCGGACCGCGCTCCGGTTGGGGGATGCGCACTGAGCTCCGGTAACGCGCAGCGTACGTTCACATTCTGCTCTGATGACGCACGCAGCCGCTGAGGACGACTCTGATTGGTCTGCTGAGTGGAATGAACGCGGCTTTGGCGCACGGCGGGCGCTGATTGGTCGCTGCGGACGTCTGTCAGTTCAAACTGGGCTCCGCCGGCTTGCTGCAAACCGCGGGTCCGGATCGTGGACCCGGACTGGAGCGGAGCGTCAGAGTTCACCTCCTGGCTGTTCGTCAGGTGTCAGCAGGGACGGAGCATCAATAAGTTATTAATATTATATTTATTCTGATCTGCTCTCTCTGTACGTGAGGATCTAAGTCAGTTCGATCCTGTGATACTGAGTCGGTCCTGGGTCGTGAACGAGTGTGAAACACAAAGTCCAGAAAGGGTCCAGAGGGTTGTTGTGTCTGCAGGTTTCAGCTGTTTGTGTCCTGCAGGTCATGTTCAGGTGTGGAACCAGTGAACTGATGAACTGGTGAACTGATGAACTGGTGAACTGATGAACTGGTGAACTGGTGAACTGGTCTATGCTCACACGTCACTCAATCCTTCTCACTGAACCCTAACGTTGGTTATGATAGAGAAGCTCCTCACTGACCACCTGGATCAAGGCAGCAGCATTTAACAAACTCTGATTTAGGAGGAAAACCAGTTTCCTGTGGCAGAACGGCACCAGTCTGGATTCCAGCAAATAAGAGCAGCAGCAGCTGATCCATATTTTCCCTCATATGGGCCAGTGCCGACCACAGAGGTCCGATCCCCAGCTGGTCAGAGCCGTCGGCTCCCCGCAGGGCCCCAGAGCCGGAGGGGCCCCTCAAGCCCCAGGTTCATGTGTGTCAATTGGTTGGAAATAATTTGATTAACTCTAGATTTGTTTAGGAATTTGCACCATTGAAGGACAATATCAACCAAGACAGGTCCTTAACCCTATGACCTATCCTGTAGCTGTGCTTGTTACCCGCTGATCTCAGACTCCTGGCGTTTCCTGTCATTTCATCAGCGGAAGTCAGATTCAGATTCCCCGTGAGCGAGTGGACGTGTTGATGAGGTTTCTAACACGTGAGGTCAGAACCCTCATCAACACGATGAAGAAGAGGAGCCGAAGACGAGGACGTCAACTTAGAAAGACGAGGAGGTTCCAGAGCTTTGATAGGTCATGTGCGGCCTCCTGCTGCTCTACAGGCTCCGCCCCTCGCCTGGATGTTCCCGCATGTTCCTGTTGTTGGGAACGAGTCTGACCCAACAACCTGCTGAAAACAAAAGAGGGTCTGTGGCTCCATGGGGTTCGGTTGTTGGTCATATGTACCTTCCCCACTAAATATCACTTAATACTCACTCTTTGTTAGAATTTGATCCAAACTACAAATACTTTAGTTCGGTCTGAGTACAGACGCAGGAGGTTCAGTCTTGATCAGTGAGTCAGAAATCTGTGGACTTATCTATAGAATTCAAAGATGAATTAACAAGTCAAAATTATTAAATATCAGATATGTGAGAGAACCCCTGCTGTAATAGAGCGAGATGCTGGACAGGTTTATTTATTTGACCTGTTGAAAATTAACGCAGACAACACTTCACACCAAAAAAGAGCACATATATATTCAATAGAATATTTAAATACATTTATTCTATTTATACATCTGTTAAATTAACTTTTTGCTTTCGATATCTTGTTTGAGAGCTTTTTATATCACCATCTTGGAATTAAAGGTTCTGGACAGTAAGTAATTTAATCCAAAAAGAAAGGACCCATCACTCAAACATCTATGATACTTGGATATATGTGAATAAAAAGAATGAATGAAATCAATCTCCTCTTCAGAATTATTTCCTTTGAATCTTCTGTTTGCAGCTGAGAACTCTGAACTATCATGAACCTCTGTTGAGTTGAGCCACTTTCTCTCTCTACCTGAGTTGAAAGTTCATCACTGAAGAGTCTGTGAATTGTTTAAATATTCGGAGCTTTGGCGCTGACACTGATCTGGGTTCAGAGTAAGTCCCGGGGGGGGAGGGGGGGGCAGCTCGCCCTACAGGGGATGAAGTCACTCGACGTGTCTCGACGTCGCTCAGACAAGAATCGACACAGTTTGAATCTGCTGCTTCCCACTGCTGCTCTCTCCTCACCACAGCTCCCCAGAGGGAGGAACCAGTGAGAGATGAGTGCTCAGGAGGGAGGCAGCAGGTATCAGTGTGTGGAACCAGCTGCGCTCAGACCTCCTGCAGCCAACAGGTTGGAACCTGTCGCAGCGACGCACTGGAGAGGACACTTCCAGCAGCAGATCAGACCAGTCAGGGAGCACTCAGCACAGAGTCAAGTTTCATTTCATGTTCTTCTGCTTAAGCTTAGACAAAACATGCAGGGAGGTTCCAAAGTTCTAGAGTTTTTCTAGGTTTTTAAGAAGGTGCAGTGGTTGATGACACTGTCCGAGGATCCTTATGGAGGTTTTGTTGATTCTTCTAGAAAACGCTGGTTCCTAAAAAGGTTTCTGGTGATAAATGAAGAGGTTCTTCAGGTCATTGAGGTCACCAACAGGTTTTCTATTAAGAAGGTTCTACTGCTCATTGAGGAGATTCCAGAAGTAGTGAGTCCTGATTGGTTGAGAACATCATCTCATATCATTGAGACTTCGAGAGCGTCCCATCCTGCAATCGTTACTCTGGCTCATCCACAAGATGGCGGCATTCATGTTGAAGATATTTTGGCTTCATTTCCGGACAGTAGGAGGAAGTGTCGTCCATCTTTATTTACATTCTGTGGTTTTTAATGTTTTTCTGCTGGATATTATGATCAGTATTAAATCCTCAGTGTTCGATTCTTACCCACCAGGCCACCATGACACAAATGTGTCTTTATGGAGCAACTTTGTAAACAGGAGACAAATACAGACACAACACAGGAAGAGCCATGTTTTCTAAAGTGTGACTGTGATGAAGACAGGGGCCGCACAGGAAACAGGCTGTGAGGGAAACGTGAGGAGACGATGAATCTAAACTTCTACAAAGTCACAATCGAATCACAAAGATTCTTTGTCCAATGGACCAAACATTCACATTTAATGGAACTGAAAACACAACACGTGTCCAAAGACGTTATCTGGCACAAGAGGAAGTGCAGACGTGTAACCATGACTTCCTCTGTCTCTGTGAAGCTGCATCACAACATGTGACACACGTGTGGCCCCAGTGAGCCCCCCCCCGCTTTACAGTATCACTTTCATAGTATCTTTATTATATGATCTATAGTATATATTATATTTTATCTCTATATTATATTATCTTTATCATCTTCAGAATATTTATTATATTGCCTTATTTGTATTATATACAGAAAATTAGCACCAACCCCGCTCAGGTTTTCTTAGTCTGTGCCACTCCACGCCACAAGCAGCTGGCTTTCAATGCACATTTGAGTTTGTAGTCAGAGAGACGAGAGACCTTTTCTTTGTTTTTGGTCCATTTTCTTTTCTTCTGTAGAAGTCGACTGGCTTCCCAGCAGCAGTCGGCTGTCTGGTCTCCAGATGCTTTAGTTTGAAAGCTTCAAGCTGCAATCCCCCCACCGGACTCTAGGCTCTCCATCGTCACCTGCGTTAACAAAACCATATTTAATGAAGTCGGGTTGTACCTACGTACAAATTTGACGTCACTGTAGTTGTTTTCCACTTAAGGAACTTTACCAACACTCCAAATACTACAGCCTAGCGGTTAGCATTAGCTGTCACTGGGCGTCTCAAAGTGATGACGTGACATTTCAAGGCCCAGCAGAGGGCGCTCACATCCCACAAATCGGACGGGGGACAATGGTGGAGAATGTCTGATCTATAGTTTATTATATTAGTATTTTAGTTCATCTATAGTATACAAACTGTAATCTATGTGATGTGATGCTTTCTATTCATCGCTTAGTGGAGTCATGTGACTGATCAATCAGGAAGAGGAGGTGAGTGTAAACAAAGATGGACGCCTCTCCCGAAAGTGAAGCCCAAAGCTCTGGATCGCCCTCTGGCTGCAGTTTAGATCCTAAACCATCGATCTTCTTTACGCTCTTTGATTCAGACACAAACATTTCAAAAGTCTGGAAGAGAACTCCAGAGAAGTGTGGACGCCACAAGTAACCATAGCAACAGTGACATGTTTTAAAAGTAAAAGGCATCAGTGTGGACGGAGGAATTCTGAGAGAGAGAGGCAGCTCCCGCTCTAATGGTTATACACACACACACATACACACACAGACAGACAGACACACACACAAACACACACACAAACACACACGCACACACACACACTCACACACACACTCACACACACTCACAGACACCCACACACACTGTTTTTAAAGGTGTCTTTACGAGCCTCAGCCTGAGGCTCCACATTTACGGCAGGAATTCAGTTTGAAAGAACAAGCTGGGACAGTGAGGGGCTCGAACGCCCCCACGGCTCCTCCACTTCCTCCCTCTCCTCCTACCTGTTCAGAGCTCTGTCATATTTCCTGAAAACACTCTAGGAGCTGCCGCTGTGCCGCTGGGCCAGGCAGCACTGGTGTGGGGTTGAACTTGATAAAATCACATGACAGGAGTGCACCTACACACATGTCACCTGTTTAACTGTGACATGTGGTTTACATCCTGAAAGTGACGCAGCAGCTTTAAAGCTTTTTAAATTTTTAAATTTAAAAAGAAACAAAAACAGTCGATATGTCCATCATTTACAAATACATGAATGACTTCCAAATTAAATAATACGTTTTTCAAATAGATTCAAAATGTGTTAATGAATACATTAATGTGTTTTAAATTATTTACCTGTTTACTGTTTAAATCTCCCTCAACTTATTAACTGTTACTGATGGATTCATATTTATTTTGTAAAGACATTTTTGAATTTTTGAATACTAAATATTAAATAATAAATGACCTGGGGAAGGCGTCATGTCTCAGACTGTGAGTTTATCAGTGTGAAAGAGAATGTCAGGATTGGTCCAAACCCTCAGGGGGCGGGAGCAGCTCCTCCAGGTGAGTCGCCTCAAACAGACGGTGCTCTCTTTACTAACATCGAGAAATCTGATGATATACAAACAGGCTGAGACATCTTTATATACAGTCACTGATCCTCTTTATATACAGTCACTGATCCTCTTTATATACAGTCACTGATCCTCTTTATATACAGTCACTGATCCTCTTTATATACAGTCACTGATCCTCTTTATATACAGTCACTGATCATCTTTATATACAGTCACTGATCATCATTATATACAGTCACTGATCATCTTTATATACAGTCACTGATCCTCTTTATATACAGTCACTGATCATCATTATATACAGTCACTGATCATCTTTATATACAGCCACTGATCCTCTTTATATACAGTCACTGATCCTCTTTATATATAGTCACTGATCCTGTTTATATACAGTCACTGATCCTCTTTATATACAGTCACTGATACTCTTTATATACAGTCACTGATCCTCTTTATATATAGTCACTGATCCTGTTTATATACAGTCACTGATCCTCTTTATATAAAGTCACTGATCATCATTATATACAGTCACTGATCATCTTTATATACAGTCACTGATCCTCTTTATATAAAGTCACTGATCATCATTATATACAGTCACTGATCCTGTTTATATACAGTCACTGATCCTCTTTATATAAAGTCACTGATCCTCTTTATATACAGTCACTGATCCTCTTCATTTACAGTCAAACTGAAAACTAGAGCCTGTTAAAATCTGTATTCACTATTGAAGAACTACATTTCCCATGATGCTTTGGGAGTGTTGCCATTAACCCTTTAGCATGACATCTGTTTTGAAAGTTGCTCATTGGAGCAGATGACAGACGGCAGCAGGCGAACATGAGCCTGAAGAAAGATTTCATCAATAAAACATTTAAGTAGACAAAGTGAGTTTGTTTTTCTTCTCCTCTCCAGCGATGGAAAACGTCAAACTGTGAGTCAGTGTCAGTTTGTGGGTCTGCTCCTCTCCCAGCAACACAACAAGTCTTTATCTGCAGCCTGAAAGGCTCCGTTAGTGAAAGGAAATGATGGCACAAGACAATTACTGATGAACTGTAGCCCTGTTGTGGAAAAGAGCTGCAGCTACTGGTGCATGTGAGCTGGGTGAGGTTCTCCCTGGCTGGTCCCAGAGCTGCAGCTACTGGTGCATGTGAGCTGGGTGAGGTTCTCCCTGGCTGGTCCCAGAGCTGCAGCTACTGGTGCATGTGAGCTGGGTGAGGTTCTCCCTGGCTGGTCCCAGAGCTGCAGCGTCTCATGCATGTGAGCTGGGTGAGGTTCTCCCTGGCTGGTCCCAGAGCTGCAGGCAGGACAACGTCACCAGATCAACTCACACATTCATGTTTGAGAGGAAGTCCACTATTTCAACAGGAAGGTGTAAACTGTGTCAAACAGAAGTTAAGACTGCAACAAATCTGCAGCATCTTTAAGAAATCATCTGACCTTCAGACTTTTCAAAGTGTAGCTAAACATCAGGTGTGAAAGGTTCCTCAGAGCAGAAGAGGTGTTCTGGGTCTGGATCAAACAGAACCTGGTTCTGTTACAGAGTGAAAACACTTGTTGGAGAGTTTGGACTTTTGAACCAATCACAGGAAGTAGAGACAGACTTAAAAAGGTAGAAGAAGAAGAAGAAGAAGAAGTAGAAGAAGAAGAAGAAGAGCACTGTCAGGAGCATGTCAGGAGCATGTCAGGAACATGTCAGGAACAAATCAGGATCATGTCAGGAGCATTTCAGGAGCATGTCAGGAACACATCAGGAACATGTCAGGAGCATTTCAGGAACACATCAGGAACATGTCAGGAGCATGTCAGGAGCATGTCAGGAGCATGTCAGGAGCATGTCAGGTAACACGCAGGATCATGTCAGGAACACATCAGTAGCATGTCAGAAGCATGTCAGGAACATGTCAGGAGCATGTCAGGAACATCTCAGGAACATGTCAGGAACAAATCAGGATCATGTCAGGAGCATGTCAGGAACACATCAGGAACATGTCAGGAACATGTCAGGAGCATTTCAGGAGCATGTCAGAAGCATGTCAGGAACATGTCAGGAGCATGTCAGGAGCATGTCAGGTAACACGCAGGATCATGTCAGGAACACATCAGTAACATGTCAGAAGCATGTCAGGAACATGTCAGGAGCATGTCGCGAACATGTCAGGAACATGTCAGGAACAAATCAGGATCATGTCAGGAGCATGTCAGGAACATGTCAGGAACATATCAGGAGCATGTCAGGAGCATGTCAGGTAACACGCAGGATCATGTCAGAAACACATCAGTAGCATGTCAGAAGCATGTCAGGAACATGTCAGGAGCATATCAGGAGTGTGTCAGGAACATGTCATGAACAAATCAGGAGAATGTAAGGAGGATGTCAGGAACATGTCAGGAACATGTCAGGAGCATATCAGGAGCATGTCAGGAACATGTCAGGAACACATCAGGGGAATGTCAGGAGGATGTCAGAAACATGTCAGGAACATGTCAGGAGCTATACTGAAATGACATCATGTCTCATGATGCTTTAAACGATTTGGAGACAGTACAAGTAAGAAATCCTTCAAAATAAGACAGGGATTGAAACAGGAAGAGAGGACAGGTGACTTCCTGTTGATCCTGTGTTTTCAGCTAGTTGCTCTTCAGCAGAAGAACACATATAAATGTAGCTCCGCCCTCATTGAGCAGCAGGTTCTTCCTAGAACTGCTCATAAAGGAACAGTTCCACCGTCTGGATGAGCTTAGCTTAGCATAAAGACCAGGGACACAGTTAGCATGACTGTCACCTCGAAACAGCTTAAAAAGAAAGAAATACAAAAACTGGTTGTTTTCTCTAAAATCTTTTATTTCCTAACTCAACATTGACCATGTGACTGATTGTGTGTGTGTGAAAAAACACTGAAGTCACACGTCACACTACGTCATTAAAATATGTTAACATATGAATATGTATTATATATGTGTATGTATATGTATTATATATGTGTATGCATTATATGTATTATGTGTATGTATTATGTATGTATTATGTGTCAGAACACGTGTTGGTGTCACCATCAGTGGTTTTAATATTTAAACTCAGCTGATGTCTTGTCGTTGGAGGTCATCAGGTCAAACTGAGGCTCTAGACCTCGATATGATGACACACACACACACACACGCACACACACACACACACACACACACACACACAAACATGTCTCTGGCTGCAGCCCATTAGCGATGTTTAATTATTGATCCCTGCAGAGTCCTGCTGAAGCAGGAAGAAGGACACACTCACTCACACAGACACATACACACCTAGACACACACACATACACTCACTCACACGCGCTCACACACACCAACACACACACATACACGCACACATATTCATGTGTTATGATGATGTCATCAGTCAGTGTGGGATCATGTCCAATCATAGAGCTGATTTATCTCTGATAGAAACAAACTTAGTTGTTGTTTGTTTAAGTCAGTGTGTTAGCTGAGCTGTCAATCACTTCTTAAACAGGGAACGTGCGTTTCATTCATCCTCTTTATGCATCGTGTGTCTTCTTTCTATTCATGCACACATACACACACATACACAAATACACACAGTTAGCAGCACATAATATAAAAGCAATTAAAGACAAAACTATAACCTGGTGTTCTTCACCAGTTAATCTCTCTAAAGATGCAGGTGATTCATTTTAACAGAACACAACCCAATAATCGTTCTTTTAATTTCATCTGGAAATCAGGCGTCTCATTTAGAAAGTAAAAGTAGTGTTGTCACATTTTTATGAAACACCTTTTAGATCTTGGTGAATTTTAACTGTATGTTTGAAGCAGATGATTTTAGTCGTTAAACGATTTCAGAGTCTCAGACAAACAGTTTTGTAGAGAAGGAGACATCTGAGGATTAAAACCTCCTGGACCATCGACACCGAAGGAATCCTGGCCAGGAGAAGACTACAACTCCCATCATCCCACTGCTGCCCCACCACAACGAACTGCTTTATGGATCTGACTGAGACTGCAGAAAAACTTTAACATCTTTAAATAACACTATAATGTATCTGTTATGAACAACAATGTTATTATTCTCATATTTCATATGAAATCATTGAAATCATTTGAGGACTTTTCTTCTTGTGTTTTCAGAGTTGTTCATGTTTCATTTGAGTTCAGTGTTTGTGGAGTTTGTGTCCAGGTCTCTGGCTCCACCTGCTGGCAGCACACATACTCACAGGAGACTGGAAACACCGCAGGAGATTCAGTGGAGGAGAGCGACTGTGTTGTCTCTGCTGCCCTCTGGTGGCCAAGTAGAAAGTCTGTTATGAATAAAGCTGTGTGTATAAACAGTATATATACGTATATATGTATATATATATATACATCTGTAGAGGGAAGGAATATATTCATAGAGGCGGTGGAGCAGTGGCAGAAACTTGGACAATGGGCAGAAGGTCTCTGGTTCGACTCTGGTTCGACTCCACGGAGAAACAACAAAAGACGAACCTGGATTGATCTGTCCAAAAATCTAAGAGGATTCTCCCTACCCTGTCTAGTGCCCCTGAGCAAGGCACCTTACTCCCCCAACACCTGCTCCCCGGGGCGCTGTACATGGCTGCTAACCGCTCTGTGTGTCCTGCACCAGATGGGTCATAAGCAGAGGCTTAATTTACCTACCATTGCATGAGTGTGTCTGTGCATGTGTTTGGGGCAAATAAACGTATCTTAATTTTAATCTTAATCTAATCTTTACTCTACCTCTACACAGATATCTTTGTGAGGACCATTTTGAGTCTAGAACATTTTGGCTGGTCCTGACTTTCTGACCCTCTTTTTTTTGTGGTTGTTTGAGGGTTGAGACCTGGATTGAGGATAAGCGTTATAATAAAGTTTAGGTTAAGATATGATAAGTCAGGTCAGGTCAGTGTGGATGAAACTTCAGCTCTGAATTCTGCGGTTTATCCATCAAAGGTCACTAATCCTTATTGTTATGTTTTTAAATGCAGTTATTTGTGGATTCATATAAACTGAGTCTGTTAATTAATGATTTTATAGATTTATTTAAATGACTGATACATTTTTTTCATATAAAATATATTAGACACTAAACACATTACCTGTTATTAAATAAGTTTTAGATAAGTAAACAATGAAGATTTTTTAAATCCTATAAATAAAAGACAGTGACTGTATATATAAACTTCGATTCGTGTTGTTTACTCTTTACATATTTACTTCATCACAACGTCGACCAGTGAAGATGACGATAATTCTTCAAATATCTCAGACACAAACGCTGCCATCTTGTGGTAATGATGTAATTTGCAGTCAGAGTCTTTTCAGCAGTGATCGAGGAGAAGAACGACCTGATACGACAGAAACATCTTTACAAACTTTTATTCAATAGATTTGCTTTGTTGACAAGTGCTAGAACTTATAAAGACACCTTCAACTCCTCTTCATCATCTTCCTCTTCATCATCTTCTTCTTCATGTGTTGTCTGTGATAAACTGTAATACAAGGTTCAGCCTCTAGATGTCACCACCAGCACTGGAGTTGCTTCCTCTCTGTTGCACTGTTAGTAAACATAGTGTTTCCATTCAGTGTAGTGTCACAGTTTGGTATTCTGTTGTTAACCACACACACACACACACACACACACACACACACACACACACTTACCATCTGCTGTCATCTGTCTGTCCCCTCTGAACCCACTCACTGTGTGTGAGTGCAGGTGTATCTATAGTTATGAGGACACCATCATTGTGAGGACATTTTGTTTTGTCCTCACAAATTAAAAAGGCTGTTTGAGGATTAAGACTTGGTTTTAGATTAGAATTAGGTTTAGGTTTAAGTTAGGGTTAGGCATTTAGTCGTGATGGTTAAAGTTAGAGTAAGAGGAAAGGGTTTTATATCAATAAGTGTCCTCACAACTATAGGCAAGTGTGTGTGTGTGTGTGTGTGTTACACGATAGAAGTAAAGAGTTGTTCTTTTGTCCTCCTTCAGTCCTGGTGTGACACTGGACCAGTGGATGAGTCGTTGACATGTTGCTGCTGTCGAGCGTCAGCTTGAGAAAGACGAGTCCAGTGAAACCGGAAAATAACCTCAGGAGAATTCAGACAAATCAGAGTGAGAGCGGCTGCAGGATCGTTTCTAACAGCAGAGAAAAGCTGATCTCTAATATGTTCATGCTAATTCAAAACATCTGAGAGAAAGTCCAACGTGAACAAGACTGAAAATCTGGAGTAAAAGTCCAGTAAAGGAAGTCGATGTGTGTGTGTGTGTGTGTGTGTGTGTGTGTCTCCCTCTGACCTTCAGCCACATGTTTGAGTCTCTTAATAATTTAAAAGCCATGATGCTCTAGTGTGTGTGTGTGTGTGTGTGTGTGTGTGTGTGTGTGTGGAAGCGGTCGCTCGTCTGTAAGTGTAATGTCTGCATGTGCATGTGAAGCTTCAGACAAAGACAGAGCAGCTTTTGTTCCTCCAGCTCTGAGGAGGCCTCAGCAGCTCTGAAATGGCGGAGAGGGGAACCAGGCTGAGCTGGGAGGGAAGCAAAGCCCGGAGCGGAGCCTGAGCTCAGGACGGACCTGGAGTCTGATCTGCCTTTTCAATTAGACTGTTTCCAGACAAACTGAAGTTTGGCATGTTCCTCACATGTTCCTCACATGCCCTCACATGCTCCTGACATGCTCCTCACATGCTCCTGACATGTTCCTCACATGCTCCTCACATGCTCCTGACATGTTCCTCACATGTTCCTTACACGTTCTGCAGGTTCTCTTGTGTGAGTCAGTGTCTCTGGATCTTCTCCTGCAGCCTCCTGGTAGAACGTGTGTGTAACATGTCAGAG
The DNA here is from genome assembly GCA_038501795.1 of Pseudopleuronectes americanus. Lineage (NCBI taxonomy): Eukaryota > Metazoa > Chordata > Actinopteri > Pleuronectiformes > Pleuronectidae > Pseudopleuronectes > Pseudopleuronectes americanus. The sequence continues at coordinate 634,360 of JBAMIH010000025.1, read as the reverse complement.
TCCATGTGAGGAACCAGCAGGACAATGTGTGGAAGCTTCCCAGAGAGCGAGTGGACGTGTTGATGAGGTTTCTAACACGTGACGTGAAACTGGAAGAACACAAACATCTCAGGATGAAGAAGAGGAGCCGAACACGTAGAAGATGAAGACGTCCACTTGGAAACACGAGGAGATTCCAGATCTTCTGGTGATGAGGCCGACCAGGTGTGGATGAGATGTAAACACCAACACTGATCTTTCCACTGGAGACTCTTCTTTATCTCCCACTCTCTCAAACTGAAGACCTCATCCACAGACCCTGGACCTCCTCTCTCCCTCCTCTCTCCCTCCTCTCTCCCTCCTCTCTTCCTCCTCTCTCCCTCCTCTCTTCCTCCTCTCTCTCCTCCTCTCTCCCTCCTCTCTCCCTCCTCTCTTCCTCCTCTCTTCCTCCTCTCTTCCTCCTCTCTCCCTCCTCTATCCCCCCTCTCTCCTCCTCCTCCTCCTCTCCTCCTCCTCCCTCCCTCCTCTCTCTTCCTCCTATCTCCCTCCTCCTCCTCCCTCCCCCTCCTCTCCCTCCCCTTCTCCCTCCTCTCTCTCCTCCTCTCTCCTCCTCTCTCCCTCCTCTCTCCCTCCTCTCTCCCTCCTCTCTCCCTCCTCTCTCCCTCCCCTCTCTCTTCCCTCCTCTCTTCCTCCTCTCTCCTCCTCTCTCCCTCCTCTATCCCCCCTCTCTCCCTCCTCTCTCTCCTCCTCTCTCCCTCCTCTCTCTTCCTCCTATCTCCCTCCTCTCTCCCTCCCCTCTCTCCCTCCCCTCTCTCCCTCCTCTCTCTTCCTCCTCTCTCCCTCCTCTCTCCCTCCTCTCTCCCCTCCTCTCTCCCTCCTCTCTCCCTCCTCTCTTCCCTCCTCTCTCTTCCTCCTCTCTCCCTCCTCTCTCCCTCCTCTCTCCCTCCTCTCTCCCTCCTCTCTCCCTCCCCTCTCTCCCCCCTCTCTCTCCCTCCTCTCTTCCTCCTCTCTTCCCTCCTCTCTCTTCCTCCTATCTCCCTCCTCTCTCCCTCCCCTCTCTCTCCCTCCCCTTTCTCCCTCCTCTCTCTTCCTCCTCTCTCCCTCCTCTCTCTCCCTCCTCTCTCCCTCCTCTCTCCCTCCTCTCTCCCTCCTCTCTCCCTCCTCTCTCTTCCTCCTCTCTCCCTCCCCTCTCTACCTCCTCTCTCCCTCCTCTCTCTTCATCCTCTCTTCATCCTCTCTTCCTCCTCTCTCCCTCCTCTCTTCCTCCTCTCTCCCTCCTCCTGACGAGCTCCTCACTCATCTGTCTCTTCTCTTCTCTTCTCTTCTCTTCTCTTCTCTTCTCTTCCAACCTCCTCGACTCCTTCTATAACTACATTTCCATCATCTTCATCTTCATCCCCTTCTCTTTCCTCTTTCACATGTCTCCCAATGAAGTTCTTACCTTGGTAACCTCCACCACTTTTCCTTCAAGGGAAAGACTCTCCCACCCTCAACCTGACTATTAACTTTGACAACTCCGTGTTAACAAGACTGTGTTGAAGCAGAAGAACGACAGGAAGGAAACCTGCTGTGTGCTGACTTCCTTCTGTGAAGTAGAATACCTGAGTACTCTATAGTATACAGTACTTGAGTTACTCCACGGCTCAGTTTGGAAAAACAAGGACGGTTTTGATGTTTTTCAGGCCGACAAACATGAAGAGACATGATGATCCATCTGTCACTGTCAGGTTCACACACACACACACACACACACACACACACACACACACACACACACGCACGCACACACACACACGCCCCCTTTCATAATAGCCAGTAAGTCTGTGTTTCTAAAAATACTGGCCTCGCCCTCAGACTCTGGGGAGGAACTCTCTCTCCCAGTTTGAAGACTCTCTGGTGGCGGCAGGTCTGAAGAGTTTCCTGTCAGACCAAACATGGAGTGTGTGTGTGTGTGTGGGATAGAGCCACAGTCCTCTCATGCTGATGGGTTTGTTGTGATATGTTCAGTTACAGGTTCAGTGAAAAGGATGTAGTGACACCTTCAGGTCGTTCACATGTATGACACTGAGGTGTTTATATTTAGTGTCTTCAAGAGGTGAAGTTCCATTTCACATCGACTGAGCCCTGAGACACGAGAAACTGATTGTCACGACATGAACTGCTTGTAGAATATAGTGTCAGACGCTTTCGTGTAGTGTGTGTTTCTACTTGTCATCATCAGGAGTGGCCAATCAGATCGCCTTCTGAACGATAGCGACTGTGACTCTCCCCCAGCGAGTCCGCTGAGTGAAACACGAGGTGGAACAACATCAGTTTAGATCAATGAAAAGTAAAATTCTTCAGGAGACTTCGAGGACGTTACTTTCACATGTTCAGTCTGGACGTGACGACCCCGTATCCGTCACTGTCAGGAGCGTTTTTTATCCATTTACAATTCCTGTAAATACTGTGAGAAGTCAGAACCTGGCTGCATTATCTCAGGGGCAGACATAATCCTCTGTACACTGAAAACTGACATCAGGGTCCACAGCAGTGCAGCTCAGCTCTTCCGCTGCTCAGGTATGAAAACACAAATATTTGCCGTCGGTTGGTTTCAGGCGGAAATGTGAGGTATGAGGAAGTGCTGGTGTGGAGCGAGCTGCAGGAGACGGCCTGCAGCATGTGATCACTCTGCACACTTCCTGTTTCTCTCCCTCAGCTTCAGTTGTTTGTTGGATCCGTGAACGAGGAACTCTGAGCAGCCGTTTGTTCAACATCCTGTTCACACTCGTTTCTAATCCAGTTTCTCTTCACATCTCAAACTTTAGAGTGTTGCTGGTTGGACTGATGCATGGTTAATGAAGCTTCATGTTTTCAGCTGTCGGAACATTTATATTTATATAAATATTTATATTTTCCTTCCCTCTACAAATATATAGTGTTAAACAAGGTTTAAAGAATCTTTGCACATTTTATCATGAAGAGAAACAAACTGCAGCTGCAGCTCGACCTCAGAGACTGAGCTGATCAATCTATCTGACCTCTTCCTCCACACACACACACACACACACACACACACACACACACACACAGACACACACACACACAGACACACACACACATACACACACACGCACACAAACAGACACACACACACACACACACACAGAAACAGTTCAGGAAGTGGGGGGAGGTGGCTGTGTGTGGTGTGTGTGTGTGTGTGTGGGTGTGAGATGCATTTCCTCATATAGCAGCAGAGTTTCCGTTGGGTCCTAACGTCCTTCACAAACCACATGATGGTTCCTCAGCTGTGCAGCAGAGTGCCAGGACGAGGTTAGCATAGCTTAGCACAAGTCTGAACGCTACGTCCATCAAAGCCCAGAGAAGGAGATCACATGTCTACTTTAATTAAAGCAACAGTCAAATCTGAGCCGTGTCACTGAGATGAAAGATTTCACCTGAGAGCCCCACTGGAGATATTATGAAAATCCTTGTGACTCAGACGTCATGTTTTAACTTGAAGCTGGTTTGAGAAGTGGAAGGTTCGAGCGTCGTGTTCGAGAGGGGAAGCGTTCAGCAGGAAAACCCCCCCGACCAAACCAACAGGTTCCTGCTGGTTTGTGAAACCACGACCTCGTCTTCTCCACGAGAACAAAAGACACAACTGCTCCGACCGACGAAGACGAGAGGAGCTTCAGGTTTCACTGAGGCTGGAGGCCTCGTTTCCCACAGCGTCCCTGAACACAGCACGGAACCTGAGGACGTCCCAGTCACATGTTAGAGACATGTTTCTGTTCTGGACACGGATCATAGGACGTCACCTGTGAGACGTGAAATAAAGAGACATTTAAATCAGTGATTGAAGAAACGGAGACCTCGAAGCTCCGCCCCTTCTCCTCGTTAGTATGAGACGTTTGGAAAATACATGTTTAGATCAGCAGAAGAAGAAGTGAGGCTGATGGTTTCTGGACCAATCAGGTCCCAACAGGTTTCACCAAGAATTAAAACAGTACATAAAGGGTTTGAGAGACAGACAGACAGACAGAGAGACAGGAGAGACAGAGAGACAGAGAGAGAGAGACAGACAGAGAGACAGAGAGAGACAGAGAGACAGAGAGAGAGACAGAGAGACAGACAGAGAGAGAGAGACAGACAGAGAGAGAGGAGAGACAGAGAGACAGAGAGAGAGACAGAGAGAGAGAGACAGAGAGAGAGACAGAGAGACAGACAGACAGACAGAGAGAGAGAGAGACAGAGAGAGAGACAGAGAGACAGACAGAGAGACAGACAGACAGACAGAGAGAGAGACAGACGAGACAGACAGAGACAGACAGAGAGACAGAGAGAGACAGACAGACAGACAGACAGACAGACAGACAGACAGACAGACAGACAGACAGACGAGACAGACAGACAGACAGAGAGACAGACAGACAGACAGACAGACAGACAGACATGTGACCATCACAGGGTCAAAAATGTAAATAAACCCTCAGCTGTGACTCAATGAGCGCCCCCTGCTGGTCACATTAAAGCAGAGACATTTTTTTCCAGGGCCGCTCGGCCACTACCGCCCTCACTTAGACCCCGGCCCCCGACGCACAGCACCGCCAGTGTATCGCCATGACGACCAGCCCAGAGTGCCAGTCACCATAGTGTGAGGTCAGTGTTTCCATGGCGATGGAGCAGATGAACGGTAATCCGTCCTTGTTGTTGCACCATGGAAACAGGATGGGCGGGTGGAGACGGAGAACTGGGTGTGTGTTGGAGTCATGAGCTTGTGTTAGCATGTGTTAGCATGTGTGTGTGATCGCCACCACACTCGTTCCTCTCACAGTAAATGTGTCGTCATGTTCTTCAGATCCATCAGCAGCTGAAGATTAAGAGACGAGGACGGACTGGAGCAAAACCAGGTCAATGCAAAACAATGTGCTGCAGGAGGCGAGGACAGAGGACAGAGGACAGAGGAGAGAGGACAGAGGACAGAGGACAGAGGACAGAGGACAGAGGAGAGAGGAGAGAGGACAGAGGACAGAGGACAGAGGACAGAGGAGAAAACTGGTGTTAGAGGACGAAGAGACATTTGCAGAAGAAGCCGCACTTCTTTGAATCTGCCACTAGAGGTGAACAAAGAGTCATATGTAACTGATATCACCTTGAATTGATGTTACGATGGGAGGGGGTGGGGTGGGGCTACATGCTGAACGAGAGCACATCGACACCAGCTTCACATTCATCATCCCTGACTCCCTCTCTCCTTGAAAACGACCCTCCTCCTCCTCCTCTCCTCCTCCTCCTCACTCCTCCTCCTCCTCCTCCTCCTCCTCCTCCTCCTCCTCCTACTCCTCCTCCTCCTCCTCCTCCTCTCCTCCTCCTCCTCCTCCTCCTCCTCCTCCTCCTCCTCCTCCTCCTCCTCCTCCTCCACTCCTCCTCCTCCTCCTCCTCCTCCTCTCCTCCTCCTCCTCCTCCTCCTCCTCCTCCTCCTCCTCCTCCTCCTCCGCCTCCTCCTCCTCCTCCTCCTCCTCCTCCTCTCCATCTTTCAAATGCTGCGGATGCTCCTGATTGGCTGACAGACTTGCTGTGAAGCGTAAGGGGGGCGGAGAGCCGTAGCCAATCCCGTGCTCCCTCCTTCTCCCGGCCCCCTTCTTCGTCGTTCTTGAATATTTACCCTCCTATAACCCCACGCCCCCCCCTCCAAAGAAAAAAATCCCCTCTGAGATTTAAATCTGCGCCCTCCCTCCCCCGCCTCTCCCCCGCCTTCTCATGAAGAAGAACAGGAGCCTCTCTCAACATGGAGGAGGCCGCTCGCTTTGTGTCGCTCACACAATGGAGTCCACCCCCCCCCCACCACCCCCCCCCCACCCCCATGCAGCAGCAGCTCTGAACTGCAGCTCACAGCTCGGCCTATAAATAACTCTGCAGCCATCTTATCTTCTGTCCTGTTGGTTCTTTTTGTCTCGCGCTGGGGAGGAGGACGGACGGGGGGTGATCTGTAGAGAGGAACAAACGCTGGAGGGTGGAGGAGAATGAGCAGGTAGTCGGGGGGGGAGGTGTTATCACAGTGGTCCCTGGAGGCGTCACGGTGCCCGACAGGTTTCTACAGCGAGGCCGATGTTTGAGAAGCTCGGTGACACGATGAACTCTGAACATGTAGAGAGATGTTTGCAGGAGGAGCAGCAGCTACACAAGGTGTGAGTCCTTCACCTTTAAAAACACACAACTGTCTGCATGGAAAGATAAAGGACTATTGTGTAAAGATATAACATTACGTTATTCTACATAAATATTCTAACTCTATTGTCGACATGTCACAGAGAGCAGCATCATTAATGTTGCATGTGTTTGATTTTGAAAAAGATTCCTCGGCTGTTTATTCTTATTCTAAACTCCTAATTAAACGTAAACTTTTCTAACTCACAAAGACAAAGTGCTGAAGCTCCACGAGAACGTTCTTTGTGAACTTAAAAAGTTAAACGTTAAAGTTGAAGAACGTCTCTGTGATGAAACGTCAGCTGGACGTCTGCAGACATCAACCTTCTCTGATTCTGATGAGAAGAACAGAACCGCTGCAGTCCTCCACAGTCCCTACACCAGAGGAGCCTTTCAAAATAAAACACAAGAGCGGATCTCCTGTCACCAGCTCAAGCAGCTGCTCCACAGAACCTGGATCCTGAGAGGAACCCTGAGAGGAACCCTGAGAGGAGAGCGGAGGATCCTCTCTGTCGAGGAACTGGAGGAACGAGGAGGAGGAGACGTCAGCTTTACTTCATCAGAGACAAACATCTGAAAGGAAAAAATCAAAGTTAGGATCAAAACTCTGATGCAAAATTAGGGAGTAAAACATTTCAGATAGTAATTAGATGATTTACATATTTAAGAAAATGGAAACTGGCGCCTGAACCTGAACCTGAACCTGAACCTGAACTTCCTGTTTGAAATGTTAATGGTGAACCAGACTCAGTGTCTGGTTCACCTACAGCTGGTCACTGTCCTGCAGGTTTAGCACCAGGCTGTCAGGTACACTTTGTTTTGGGACTGCGCCACCTACAGGTCGAACACACAAAACGAACGTGAGTGCAGAGAAATCAAACACCTAAGCATGTTTGTTCTGCATCTCATTCAAATTTTAATTGTTTGCACACGAAACAGATCCTGTAAAACAATTAAATACCAGTCAGGTGGTAAACATCTGGATCGAGGTCCTGGTGATTCTCTACACGTGGAAACAGGGTTTTCTCAGAGCTGCAGATTCAGAAAAATCCACTTGGCTGGGCAACAGTTCAAGGAGGTCAAAGGTCAGGAGGAGACGGGCTGCTGCCATTTTCCTGTTACACTCATGTGGCACCACCTAGAGGATACAAGTGGGGCCTGCAGCTAAACCACTGACACTTGAAGATGAAAACGTTCTGCACCAAGAGACGTTTCTAAAGAATTCTCTTACAATAGATAAAACATATATGAAGCTCCTGATTAGCTTTTATTCATTCTGTGGTTTTTACTGCTTCATCTGTGGTTAAGCACATTGTCATATGAAATGCTACATAAATAAAGTTTATTATTATATTCCATAAATACTAATGTTGCATCAATGTGTTTATATCAACAGCCATCCACTGTTTGTGTACAGGCCTGTCTTTATGTCGACCACAAAACCATTTACCATTTAAACTTGTTGAAAGATGTTCAATGTCATTGTGAGATCTAACGTTATGCTATCATCTGTTTTTGGAGGATTTAATCTTTCATTGGACATAATGAAACCTTCTGGTTGATCTTTACTTACCGATGTTCTGCGCTGCTCGGATCTTCCTGAGTGTCAGGTGACCTGAGTTCTTTGGCACGGCCTCGCTGCTACACACACATTTCAACTGTAGTGTATTCACAGGAGACTGCTACACACATTTCAAAGTGATCACAGGAGATCACTGCTACACACACATTTCAACTGTTAGTGTATTCACAGGAGATCACTGCTACACACACATTTCAAAGTGTATTCACAGGAGATCACTGCTACACACACACATTTCAAAGTGTATTCACAGGAGATCACTGCTACACACACATTTCAAAGTGTATTCACAGGAGATCACTGCTACACACCTACGAAGGAGAGTGTGGAGTCTGTCTGAAGAGGACGAACCGGCTCACGGATCCCAGCTGCAGGCCGGAGCTTAACCTTCTCAGGCCTGTTGACAATATCAAGTAATTACTGTATGTTTGTGTGAAGTGTTTGTTCAAGTCACTTCTGCTTCTTTCCCCGGTCGTGCAGCGAGTTCACGACACGACGGGAATGTATCTGAGGGTTTGATGCATTTCTTGATTTGATGGTTTTAAGTTGGACCTGACACATGAAGGAGGTGTGTCATAATACCAGTCCATTCATTGGGAGACAGAAACAACCATTATTCAAGAGAACAACCTCGGAGAAAACCACACCCACACATCGTCTGTCAGATTCTAACAACAACAAACTGGAATAAAGGAAGTGATATTCTCTACTTCATGTTTCAAACTGTCTGAGCCTGAGCAGATACGTCTCAGTAGAAAACCACAGCAGCTCTGAACTAACAGCTTCGATTTCAAACAGAGAGCAGATCATAAAACACCGGAGCAACAGGAAGGAAACCAGTAACGATAGAATAAAGATCGTTGACCACAGGATCAGGAAATTACTTCAACTCTTTGGAATTAGATTATTTTCGCTCATTTTATTTATTTATTCTTAAATTGTTATTTTACTTTCTGTATTTGGGGATGTGTTTGGAGAAATATGAAGTCTGAACCCAGATGACGGAAACTAAAACCTTCTGTTCAACTTGAAACCGCCAGAGGTCGCGACGCAGTAACGACACACACACACACACACACACACACACACACACACACGGCCACCTTGTGGACACAACTGCTCCTACACCGAACTGCTGATCCCAGCTCGTCTCAACATTATCATCCTGAAAAAAGAGAAGAGATCACGTGAGAGCAGAGGATTTGAATCGAGTCATTTCCTGTTTTCTGTCTGTAAAACGGTCAAATAAACATCACAAAGGTCAGAGGCAGAAATTCTATTACATATTTTTAAGGCTGTTGAATTCAGATTGTTAAATTTAACAGTTTTTTTTTAACTCTTTAAGATGCTTTTGAAAACAAATGTTGATTTGTTCCAGTCCGACGACCAGCTCACACAACCAGATGTGAGCAAGAGAGACGGCAAATCCAAGTTCCACAGATCTGCAGCGAGGCTGCTAGGGAGTCGACTTCAGTGAACTGTGATCTGCAACATGAGCCTCACATTCACTATGAGACAGGGCTCTGAGTTCACTTCAAAATACAGACGTGTGGTTCTAGAGTCTGTGAGAGTAGAACCGGAGGAAGAACCTCCAGTGGAACCAGCTCTGACTCTGGATCTAAAGTCATCGTGTGTTGATCAGTCAAATCCACTGAGAAGCAGACAGAGAACTAACAGCAGGAAACATGGAGGATGCGTTGGCTCCACACAGGCTCCGCCCCTCGCCTCCATGTTCCTGACGTTGTCCTGCAGTTGTGAACGAGTCTGATCCTGAACATCTGCTGCTGCTGCTTCACACCAGAAAACACTACACAACATGAGACTCTTTCCTGGAGTTGATGTCTGAAATCGACTTTACTCAACACAACCAAGTCTTAACAACTCAGCATCTCTGCAGCCTGAGCTTCTCATCCTGGATGACCTTCTGTCTCTGCTCCTGTTTGGCCTTCTCTACTCAGACCTGAGCTCGCTGCGCCTCCTGCTGGGCTGAGAGGAACAACACACCAGGTCCATATTAGAATTCATTTTGAAACGATAACAGGTTATATAATGAACCCACAAGGGGCATCGATGCCTTCTCTCTCTTTCACTCTTGAGTCTGTAGCCGTCACAGAGACTGTTGCACAACAGAGCGGCATTTGTGCATGTGCTCTATATCGCCATAGATTCACTGAATTCTGAGAAACTGCATAGAAAGTGAAACCAACATTTAACCAGTTCTTCTCTGATGCATAGTTTCCTGGAACTCTGTTCACTAGATTCTGTGGAACCAACAAAAGTGTTGTAAAGAAAATCCCATGAACTCAGCAGCAGAGTTACTACTTCCTCTCTGTCTGCTCCACCCGTCTGCTCCACCCGGCTGCTCCACCTGGCTGCTCCACCCTGCTGCTCCACCCTGCTGCTCCACCTGGCTGCTCCACCGGCTTCTCCACCCGGCTGCTCCACCCGGCTGCTCCATCCTGCTGCTCCATCCTGCTGCTCCACCCGTCTGCTCCACCTGGCTGCTCCACCCTGCTGCTCCACCCGTCTGCTCCACCTGGCTGCTCCACCCGGCTGCTCCACCCTGCTGCTCCACCTGGCTGCTCCACCCTGCTGCTCCACCCGGCTGCTCCACCCGTCTGCTCCACCTGGCTGCTCCACCCGGCTGCTCCACCCGGCTGCTCCACCCGTCTGCTCCACCCGGCTGCTCCACCCGGCTGCTCCATCCGGCTGCTCCACCCGGATGCTCCATCCGGCTGCCCCACCTGGCTGCTCCACCGGCTTCTCCACCTGGCTGCTCCACCCGGCTGCTCCATCCTGCTGTTCCCACCCTGCTGCTCCATCCTGCTGTTCCACCCTGCTGCTCCACCACCCGGCTGCTCCACCCTGCTGCTCCACCCGTCTGCTCCAACCGGGTGCTCCACCCGGCTGCTCCACACCCGTCTGCTCCACCCGGCTGCTCCATCCTGCTGTTCCACCCGGCTGCTCCACCCTGCTGTTCCACCCTGCTGCTCCACCCTGCTGCTCCACCCGGCTGCTCCACCCGGCTGCTGCTCCACCTGGCCACTCCACCTCTCGTCTGAATAATGCGTGCCTGTGTGAAAGACAAACTAGGTGTAAACTCCCGACCTGATTCTCCAAACTTCATCTGCAGGTCAGCTCTGGAACGGATAAAGAAACTAAAGAGTTGAAACTCAAAGCCCTTTATGTATTATTTATTTATCTTTAAATTTATATTTGGTTTCACGCTCAGTTACTTTTTGTTGCCTTATTCTACTTCTCTCACCTCATACTCAAAATATCTGTATCGTCAATATCTCCATTAACACCTACTTCTGTAGTGTGAAAGCCTTGGAGACGTTCTGCTGGCTGGACCTTCATCTCGCTGACTTGTTATTATTCTTATGCTTTCTGGGATACTTGATGACTACATTTCCCTCAGGATTAATTAATATGTATGTTTGTTTGTATCCATCTATTTATCTATTTAACCTAATTGTAAATTTCACATCCAATTAACATACAAAGACAAAATAAGAGAAGAGACCTCGGGACAAACAGAGACCACGTGCACATCAGTAACAGTTTCATCAAATCTTCACTTGGTAGATTGAATGTTCACTGAGGCCAGACGATGGAGGGCAGGACACGCTGGTCCTGGTCTGAGACGAGTCTGACCCGGAGCCTCAGCTGCTGCTTCACGGGACAAACACTTATTACACTTTTCATATTCATGTGAATGTCTCACCTTTGTTCCTGTGAGTGAGGAGATCTACAAAAAGATTGAAACCAATGATGGAGATGACAAAATCAAAATAAGTTGAGACCTGTGCATGGGACAAATATCAGAAGTGATTTCTAATTTACAGACAGAGTTTTGTGGAGTGTCACCACAGAGGAATGAGAACACACCAGTGATCCACACACACTCCTCTGTCACGCTGCTGAGAACATGTCCGGGTCAAACTATGATTCTATATTTAAATAACTGCACATTCAAAATTATACCAACATACCAAGTATCTGAAACCTCAGCTCCCTCAGTGAGCAGTGTCCATCCTGGATCCTGTCCTGTGTCTAAATGTAGATCTTCTATGAGGTGATAATTGTGATATTATGAATGTGTCATCATATCACTGAGTTCATAACTCATCTGTCACCTTCTCTCTCTGAGCTCTATTTATTCTCCCTGAGTCTTCTTCAGTTTGTTCTCATGTCTGTTTTATTATAAATTATATTAAATTCTGGATCTCAGGTTGCTTCCGTCGGCCGACCTACGTCACTCAGGTTGCTGCTGCTGCCCGCTGATTGGCTGTTGGCTCAGCTCCTCGTGAGGAAATCACTCCTTTTATAGTGAACGAGCGCCGAGCGGCGGCTTCCGGGTTCAAACTCTCTCAGCATGTAGAGGAGGAGACACCTGGACCGACACACGGGACACACGCACGGTACCGACCCGGGATCAGTGCAGGTGAGGAGCGGGGGGGCGGGGCGGGGCGGGGAGGGAGGGAGGCGGTGCTGAGGGCCGAGCAGGACCGGGACCGGGTCCGGGACCAGGACCTGGACCCCGGACCCCGGACCTGGTCTGTGGGTGGATCCCGAACAGATCAGACATGTCAGGTCCTGCAGACTCACCAGGAACAAAAAAACACACAACTGCTTTATCCTCAAGCTCAGCGTGTATCTGCTCTAACTAACTAACTAACTAACTAAATAATAACTAATTAACTAACTAATTAAATAATTAACTAACTAATTAACTAACTAACTGTTCATATTAACACGAAAAGACTTGATACAAGTTAAACATCCGCGTTACTTGAATGAAACGAGAGTAAAAGTTCATATGAGGAACAGGACAGACGTGTGTCAGTGTGTGCGTGTGACTTTGTGACTGTGTGTGTGTGTGTGTGTGTAATAAAATATCCACTACTGTGGAAAGTACAAAAAATAATAATAATGACACTAAAGTTGATAATAATAATAATAATAATAATAATAATAATAATAATAATGATGATCACAATAATAATAATAACTAGTTGAGATCAGAAGCATGTTCACAGAAAGTTTTATTAACATTAAAAACAGGATAAATACTCATTCTCTGATTGTCTTGTATTTAAAGACTGTGAAGACATCTGCAGCTACTACAGTTCTTATCATATAAAACCATATTAACTATATGATATATGGTATTATGACTGTTACCATTGTTGTTATTATAATATCATTATTATTTGACTATTGCAAATCATCTAAACCATTATATTATTACCTTATTATACTCCTACGCTATTTTCTATCATCACAATATCTAAAATGATGTTTTATCAATGGTTTATATATTTAATATTACAGTAGTAGTGTAGTATAAACTAATATAGATAGTGCAGCATCTCTATATTATATATTGACCATATATCTACATTGCTGAACACTGATTAAAATGTGTTGTTTATTTTGCCAGTTGTGTTAACGTGCCTAATTCATGCATTATGTGATCACACTGCGTCATTTGTTGTGTTTATAAGTTGTACGTTTTGTCGCACTATGTTTAACAAACGTGTCGTAAACTTTACATGAGGACGAATGAGGGTGAAAATAAACCTGAAACTTGCAGAAACAGACGAGACGTTGAAAATATGAATCAATATCACAGAACTCTAAAAACACGAGTTATGAATGTGAGTCATCACGAGACGATGTGTTTGTGTTGGTCTTGTGTTGTTGACTGAAGTAACGTTCGTCATGTTTGATGAATCTCGTGTTGATGAACGTAGAAACTCTCAGTGAGCGTCTCAGTCGAGTTCCTTCCTCTCTTTTTAAATTTAGCTCAAACTTTCAGCGACTTCATCACTTCCTCTTTTCACTGTTTCCAACCAGAAGAGGCGGCTCAGTGTGTTTGACTCCTGAGTGCACGCAGATCACTGATCACTGCAGCCCGGGAGATTCCCTGGTGATTTATCGAGTTGGAGCTCGACTCACTTTAACTGGACAACCGAACGGATCAGTGTGTGTCTGTCACAAGCTGCTGTGAAGCTGTGAAGCTGTGATGTGCAGTTGTATTTTTTGAAGCAGAAATGCTTGCGTGCACAAATACTGTTGGTGGTTAAAGTGTCATTATGGTGAAGAGACGTTACAGAGATCAGATCTGTTCTTAAAAGACACACACACAATCCTGAAGGAGTCTGATTGGACCTGAGGAAGGATTCGAAAAAGTCAAACCTGGAGAAGTGCAGCTGGAAAACTCTCAGACTTCAAATTTTCTGGTGTTCTTGAGTGAAAATGATTGAAAGTCTTTGCAGTCAGTCCAGGAGAGTCCAGTTCTGAACTGAGGTCACAGAAACACAGAGTAGAACAGATGGAGCAGCTCCACAAGACTTTAGCTTTACGATGTTTCCTTGAAGGACGTGTATGAAGGTCAGGACCAAAACAGTGAAACGCAGGGTGAACAGAAGGAGGTCTGTTTGTGGAGAAGCAGCAAGGATCCGACTCTTTAACACAAAGTTCTGTCTCTGTACCAATCACATGGAAGGAGCTTTGAAACAGTCGCTCTGCTGTCGCTCTAGAACGTGTGTGACGGGTCAGTGTCTGATCCTGAAGCTGAAGACTCACTGCTGCTCTAGAACCGTCCAAGTCCATGTGAGATGTGTGGTTCACTCTGACCTCTGACCTCTGACCTCTCACAGAGCAGCTGCTCACTGGATGGTTGGAGACAGTTAGTGTGAGCAGGGACTGAAGGTTCCTACCGGACCTGACTCAGCCCTCGACTTGTTCTGTGTGTTGACAGCATGGGGAACCTGATCAAAGTGTTGACCAGAGACATCGACAACAATGGTGGAAACTTCTTCCTGGACTTTGAGAGTAAGACACACACACACACACACACACGTTTGTGCTTCTATCTTAGTGAGGACACTCATTGACATAATTCATTCCCTAACGAGCTGACCCCGACCCTAACCATCAAACCACATGCCTAAATCTAACCTGAACCTACACACACACACACACACGCGCACACGCGCACACACACACACACACGCACACGCACACGCACACGCACACACACACACACACGCACACACACACACACACACACACACGTCCGAGTAAGTTTAAAAGGAATTTAAAAGGAAGTGATGATATAAAACGAACTCAGAAGTTGAAAGCACAGAACATCCAGAGTCCACGCCTCCTGCCTTGGAGATTGACCGGTCTGCAGCTCACTGTGGACTCGAACCTGTGACTCTCTTTCAGACGCTCAGCCCTCGCAGTCGGAGACGGCGGTGTGGGAGAAGGTGAACAAGGTGCTGATGGAGGCCCGGGTCATCCTGGAGGACCTGCAGGCCTACAGAGGAGCAGGGGAGGAGATACGACAGGTAACACCGAGTGGAACAGACCCGTCAAGTTCTCCTGTCATGTTTGGTCCTAACAAGTCCAGGTCCAAACCCGATTAACGCCATAACCATGGACAGTCAATAAAGATGGACGACACGTCTCTACGTCCTCCTGTTGTACAAAATGAAACTAAATCATCTCTGATGCAAACGCTGCCATTTGGTGCAGATGAAATCATTAACAGTCAGAGTCTGTTCAGTAGTGATCGTAGAGAGGAGCAGTGGTCTCCAGGTCCCGCCCACACACACTCATGACCAATCAGGAGTCAGTGTCAGCTGTCAATCATCACGTCTCAGCCTGTTTTATATCATCAAATAACTGATAAAACCAAACTGATCAGAAACAAGTGAACAAACATCAGAGCGAGAAGAACGACCTGAAGTGACAGAAACATCTTTAAACATTTATTTAAAGTCTACTTTGAGTTTTTAGTTTGGTCCATGTCCCATCTGCTAACATGGAGGAGGAGTTTATGACCTATACTGCAGCCAGCCACCAGGGGGCAAAAAAAAAGGATTCGGCTTCACTTTTGAGGGCTGTCATGTCGTCCATCTTTATTTACAGGCTGTGGTCTTGACTTTGTGTGTGTCTGTGTGTGTGTTTGTGTGTGTGTGTGTGTGTGTGTGCAGGCCATCCAGAGTCCTGGTGTGGAGCGTGTGCAGGAGAAGGCGTGGTCAGCCGTGGTTCCTCTGGTCGCTAAACTGAAAACCTTCTATGAGTTTTCCCAGAAGCTCGGTGAGAACCTGAACCCAGCAGTCCTGGTGTTGTGATCAGTCCCTCACTCAGGATCCAACATCATGTTCCCACCTCTCATAAGCTGCTTGCAGACACACACTGAGCTCTCTAGTGCCACCATCAGGACAGAGTTCACACTTGTATTCAGGAAGTGGTCAATTTACACCAAGATCTGCAGCTGCAGCTGTTTTTCATTATATTTGTTTATTCAGCTGAGCTGTCCCCTCTAGAGAAACCAGCTCCTGTTGTCTTCATGTTGTCTGCCACACGTTGAGTGGATTGTGTTTCCTTGTGTCAGAGTCCAGTTTGCAGTGTCTCCTGGACGTCCTCACCAGCTCCGGCTCCACTCCCACTCAACATCTGGAGCAGAAGCAGGCTCTGGCTCGTCAGTTCGCTCACATCATGCACTTCACGCTGCGTTTCGACGAGCTCAAGGTCGGCCCCCGTGACCCCTGTGACCCCTGTGACCCAAAACCCCAACTTCACACCCTTCCACATCCCACATCCTCTGCTGTCTCTGTTTCAGATGACCAACCCTGCCATCCAGAACGACTTCAGCTACTACCGCCGAACCATCAGCCGCATGCGAATCAACAACCTGTCGGTGAGACGCACACAAAGCTTCAGCTTCATCATCAGCGTTAGAAATAGATCCAGAATGAAAGATGCAGAATTTGCTCACGTCTGGTCTGGATATCGTATCTTATCGCCTTGACTGGGTTTCCATGGCAACTTTCTCAGGGCGACGCCAGTAACGAGGTCAACAACGAACTGGCCAATCGGATGTCTCTGTTTTACGCCTGCGCCACGCCCATGCTGAAGACGCTAAGTGACGCCACGTCAAAGTTCGTGTCAGACGTGAGTCATCGATTCGTTTCTTTATGAAAATATGTTTTTCTGTGAATGAACCGAAAAGTAGCCAAGAAACAAACAAAGAAAAAACAACGAACCAAGTCAAATATTCATATGTAGGTGCAATGACCAGTTCCCCCTGTAGGTGTCAGCAGCAGGACTGGAGACTGTGTGTTCGGTGTAAACTAGCAGCAGGGGGCGCACTCTGACATAAAACCTTCTAGATTACATTCCTTTGATAAACTTCATCTTTATTGTTAGTTTCTCTTTCATTATATCTTTATGTCTATATTTAAGTCTCTATGACATGTTTATTCTTTTATAATAAATATATTTCTATTCTATTAATTTAATCTTTTATTTTTTGGATGTATTATTTGTCTTTATTTAGTATTATTAGTTAGGCTATTCTATATTTTTAACCACCTATGTTTTAGAAGAAAATATTGTAGTTTGTATTTATCGTCACTGGATGAATTGTAAATATTTATTTAACACAAACTAAATAATGATGTTAAGTGTTAAATAAACATATGTAAGCATAAATGGGTTTGAATCATTGAGCATTAAAATTAGGAATAAATACAATATTTAGAGATTTAATTAAATAACATTACTTACTCAGTAATGAATTTATGTTGGAAGTTACTGCATCTGGATGTAACTGCAGTTTCCTGTACTCCCTAAGTATTTTTACTTATTTCTGAGGGCTCTTTACGTCTGTCTGTGTGAAATGACACACTTAAATGGTTTGTGAATATGAACTCTGACTGAAACTTTATTGTTTTGCTGCAGAATCCAGATGTTCCACTTGAAAACACGACAGACTGTCTGAGCACGATGGCCAGTGTCTGTAAAGTGATGCTGGAAACACCGTGAGTCTTGAACATGATCCTGAACGCATCACCAGCATCATCCCACAGCCTGACTCTTTGTGTGTGTGTCTGTGTGTCTGTGTCTGTGTCTGTGTCTGTGTGTGTGTGTCTGTGTGTGTGTGTGTGTGTGTGTGTGTGTGCAGGGAGTATCGCACTCGTTTCACCAGTGAGGAGACGGTGTTGTTCTGCCTCCGTGTGATGGTCGGTGTCATCATCCTCTACGACCACGTTCACCCGGCCGGAGCCTTCGTTAAGACGGCCAACATAGACGTACGTTCATGAGACACACAGTAAACAAAGATCCGAAGGAGAATATTATTTATCGCCCCCTGGTGGCTGGCTGCAGTATATCTCATAAACCTCCTCCATGTTAGCAGATAGGACATGGAGCAAACTAATTGCTCAAAGTAGATGTTAAATAAATGTTTAAAGATGTTTCTCTCATTTCAGGTCGTTCTTCTCTCTCTGATGTTTGTTCAAGTTTCTGATCAGTTTGGTTTGAATCAGTTATTTGATGATGTAAAAACAGGCTGAGACGTCATGATTGACAGCTGAGGCTGACTCCTGATTGGTCAAGAGTGTGTGTGGGCGGCTCGGCCTTAACGTGTCCTGTGATTTCTTCTAACATGTGTGTCCTCTGTCTCCGTGGCGATGTACAGATGAAAGGCAGCATCAGAGTGTTGAGGGAGCAGCCGCCCAGCAGCGTGGAGGGGTTACTCAACGCTCTCAGGTCTGTGAAGCTCACACACACAAAAGAGACACACAATCATATCTGTAGTATGTCGAGCGTCTGAGGCGGCCAACAGATTTAATACAGTTTATCTTAAAGAGACGTTTTACAATAAGAACCACCTCCGTCCAGATGAGTGTTTTCGCTCCATCTCAGAAAGAACCTCCGTCCACACCTGACAACACACGTCACATGACCATTCACCTCCATGGGTCATGTGATGTAAACAGGAAGTAGAAGAGGACGTCTGCGTCATCGTTTACTAAAGTCTCAGTTTCTGTTCAGACTCAAACACAAACTCAGAGTTTTCAAACTAAGACGTTAGTAACTTGCACAAGTTTCTGATTTAGAGGCCGGTGAAGTGCAGCAGGCGTAACCATAGAAACAGTGATGAGTTTTCAAACTAAAAGGCTTCAGTGTGGGGGGGGCGGAGCCTTTGGAGACGGACTTTCATCACCCCCCTTATCCTCCTGCAGGTACACGACCAAGCATCTGAATGACGAGACTACCTCCAAGCAAATCAGAAACATGTTGCAGCCAAACTGACTCAACTCCAGAGATTTGGTCCGAATTTCAAAAGAACTACTGAACAAACCTTTTTCTAAAGTTTGTCTGTTTAACCTCATTTGATTTTATTCTCATTTATATAAAAAACTTTTGTTCTTGTAAAAATCAGCTGCATCACATCAGATTCACAACAAATACAATGTGTTCACCGGGACTGTTTATTAAATCTGTCATTAGTGCAGTGGATGTTTTTTCTTTGTTGTCATCAGTTTACAGTGAACTGATCGTTAGATCCCTGGAGTGCAGAGAGAAAACGTTTTCAGCCTCTTGTGGCCAAAATTAGTATTACAAAGACAAACACTGACAAAAATACAGAACGTGAAAACATTTATTTCCTCCAAATATTTTCCTCAAAACATGTTGTTGTCGACTCGTTGTTTCTCCTGAAGTGACGTCGACTTGGCGTTAGCAGATATGTTTTCATGTGTTGTTTGTTTGAACCCAGAAACTTTTCTTCTAATCTTGCATTGTTTCATTTATGAATCTAACACAAAAAATCGATGTGCGGCTTGTTTTTGTCTCAAGTCAGTTTTCAGTTCAGTTTCCATAGAAACTTTCAGTTTTGAAGAATGTCTTCATTATCCTGTAAACAAACATCTGTAAACAAACATCTGTAAACAAACGTAAATCACAGTCGAACTCACTGTAACCACGGCAACATTTTACTTCCTGCTTCTGTCAAAGTTTCTGTGACATTTTTACTAAATATAATCTAATTTGTTTTGTGAGTTGTTTTTTGGGAGCGTAGTAAACATGCTAACGGGAACAGGTGAGTTAGCGAACAGAAGGAGAACCACTGTGACGAGGGAAGCCTCAGACTGATGTGATGACTTCTGACTGGAACCTTTCACAAACTCTTTTATTTTGCCATGAGTGTTGCCGCTGCCAGTTTGAATTACGTTTGCGTGTCGACGAAATAAAGTCGCGATTTTTAAGAAAAGCCTTTGTTTGTTTGTTCTGGAGACACAATCTGATGTTCTGAGTTCTCCTTGTTCCACTCGATGTAAAACAACCTGTTCATGAAGTGTGGAGACGACACGACAGGAGACAGTGGTGCAGCCTTTTCACCACTTTACCTACTGTACTGTCACTACTTGTTTTACTGAAGGATCAACGTGCTCTTTACTTTTCATGTTAATAACTACATGAAGTCAATTTACTTTTTTCATTCATAATACTTTGTGTTTCATCAGCTGTTAGCAAACATCCTTAGAAAACGTTTAACTTGACTCTGTGAATCTTTGAAACATGTTGACTCGTGTGGTGTGTGGCATTCTTTAAATAGAATTCAAAGTTCTTCCCCCTCAGGGGGCGGGTCAGACGGCCCTGGATAACCACAGTGTTCCGTCCATGTGACCCTTGATCAGAGGTTTGTTCTGAATGGGGCTCTCATAGTTCACTCTGATTTGTTCCAGGAGTCTTTGGAATCACCCTGATCTGGGATCTGCTTCTCTGTAAATACAAATACAAAGTTACCCTCATTTAAACTATGTAAGTAAATCACTGAATGTTTTCCACACTCTTCTCACAGCTGAGTCTACGAGCTTTTATCACTAGAGCAGAACATCATCGACTCAACTCACTGACAAAACAATAACAGGTTCTGCTGTGGACCAGGAGTCTCACAGGGACTTATTCAAGGGCCCATTTTATTTAGACATTTTCTCTTTGGACATGTATATAAATAGTTAGATTTCACAATAAGAGGCAACATGTAATTGATATGTGTTGTACACATAGAAGTAAAAGTATTCTGCTCATCATGGTGAGAACTTGTGGTGTATAAATCATAAGCACAAAAAATATATAAAAGATATTATTTTAGATTTTCCCATTGGACGAGAATACTAACATTCCACTCTGGGAACATGTGGTGGTACCAGACACTAGAGGGCAGCAAAGGACAAGTTACAATCCTGACTGCAACTAACTGATGACGTTTAACCACTATGACACTTTAACATTTTAATGATACAATAATAATAAACTACAACAGCGATATGATGATCACTATGTGAACTGATATAACTCACGTCATGTTCTGAGGCTCGTTCAGTTTCCTTTGTTTAATCTTTAATCTAAATATCGTAAAGTGAATTTAAAAGACTTTGAAGATGAAATATAAACATTTATAAATATATTCACACTCATACACATGAAGCTCCATCTTGTTTCCAGCAGCAGACATTTGAAGCTTCACCACGAGCAGCGTGTCAGAGACTGAAGTTTCATAACGTTCCCCTCATGATCGTTTCACTGCTGAACTCACTTTATTATTTTAGTTTCCTCTTTACACACCCACCCCGTCAGAAAACCACAGGACAGCTTCCGCCTCCTCTGTGGGCCGCAGGGGCTGATGGGAGGTTCCAGGACCTGATCTCACAGCTCGTCCTCGTTAGAGCTCCACTTCTCCTCAGGTCCACCCGAGGAACCCCCCCCCCACAACATGCTTCTCCTCCCAGCGGCTGCTCTGTGCTGCCTGTGTTCAGGTGAGTGTTTCCAGCCAATCAGGGGCTCACATGCTCCACCTCACCTCCACACTCACCTCCGTCCATCTGTCTGTCCACAGCGCTGGTTGCCACGGCAGCAGAGCTGACTCAGGACCAGTTGTCTTTGAGCGCGACAATTGGTGGAGAGGCCTCGTTCAGCTGTGGAGGAACTGATCAGAGTAGCTACATATTCTGGTTTCAGAAGAAAGACACAGGAACGTTCACACTGATTCTTGATATTGATATAAGTAATGGTGAAATTGATAAGGGTTACAATCATCCTCAGGAAGACGACTTCACAGCTGAGAGACAACAGAACAGCTGTGAGTTGAAGATAAAGAAAGTTAAACCCTCTCATGCAGCCACGTACTACTGCGCCCGTTGGGAGTCTGGAGCCCACAGTGATACATGATGTGTGCAGCCTGAACAAAAACCAGCATGAGGAGCAGTGGGAGAGAGAAGTAAACCACAGCGTCACATGTCTCCCCTCCACCCGACAGCTGCTCTCCACCTTCTGTTCTAAAGACTCTTACGTTCAGACACGTCTCCACAGGTTTGCTGTCGTTCCACAGACAAACCTTTTCCATCGCCGCCTTTAAAGAGCCAATCAGAGCAGGTGTCTCCAGCTGGTTCTCTGTGATTGGACGGCCGGAGGAATCGGGCCTGTGACAGAACTCTGACAGTTCAACCCTCCACCAACACTTGGTGACATCATCATCACATCATCATGACATCATCATGACATCATCATGACATCGTTAACGCTTTACCCGCCAATAAACCGAACGTGATGATATTTGCTTATAATCACTAAAGACCAGCTTAGTTCTGAAAGTATTGGACAAAATCAACGTTTGACCTGATGGTGGCGCTACATGAAAAGTCCGAGGCTCATCAGAGTCAGTGCGGTTCATCCTGAGGGGAACATGAATGTTGTGTTGGCGTGAACATGAGCTCAGATGGTTTTTGTCTGAGTCTCTTTCACTGTGTGGTTCTTCATCTTCGGCTCAGGAACCAAATTGTTCGTAACTGGTAAGAAACTCTTTTATTTCCCTTCACTGGTTCCATTGTTGAAAATGTGATGAAAGAGTTTGAACCATGTTTGATTTTTCCTCGTTGGGACAAACTTCCTCTTTCAGACTTTCTGAAATGAACAAACGTGTGACAGTGAAATGTTTCTGCACATCAGACACAATCCTCTTGTTCTGCTTCAGTTTGTTCAGAGTCTAAAAGTCTCAAACGTTTTCTGGATTCTCTTCAGCTGCTGCTGAAGGAATCTGAGTTTTCTTTCCTCGCTCCTGAAATAAATTCACAGCTTGATGAGCGTCCGTGGAACCTTCAGCCCCGAGCGCTTTGAGACGGACTCGTTACATCTCATCTTAAACCAGAAACCTTCAACTTTCAAAATAAGATCAATTCACTGAGTTCTCGTCTCATCATGAATATTTTAAATTAAATCATCATTTTCATGATAAAATAAAATCTAATTAAATAATTATGAAAGTTACTTAAAAATACCAGACTGATATTTAGGTTTTTAATATAATACGTTCTGATATATATCAAACTATGTATTTTACTATCTCACGGAAAATACATTTAGTATTTAAAATTAAAGACGTTGTTCCGATGAATGCATTTGCCCTTTAATGGTGAATTTGTATTTTTGTGTATAAACAATAATGATAAATACATTTGAAATAAATTAAAGATAAATAGTTTTGTCAATAGACAAATATTTTTTCATTATATCCCAAATATTTGTTTTATGATAATATTCATAATATGAATTGTACCAAAATTTATATTTGGTTTGATGTAGAATTTGTTAAAAGTTAAGATGGAACATTTCAGTGTAAAAACATCATCATGCAATTATAAATATTTAGCACTTAACGGACATAAAATAGACATTTTTATATATATAGATGAATACGTATAAACAAATCATATATATCTGTCTCAGTATAAAAGATAATTACACCTTCACACTTTGTAATAGACAAAACATTTCGGGACCACTAATGTTTTGTGTGTATTAGCAACACAATCCTGAAATATTTATATCTTTCATTGTATTTTAAATGATAGAGCATGTACACACATTTACAATATGATAGAAATAGTGATGAATCTATAACTCTCTGATCAGATGAAGTTGAACGGCTGTGGCTCTGATGATATCTGTGATGTGTAACGATGCCGTGCAGCAGCTGAATCTATCTGAAGTATGGATGAGGTGTTTCCAGGACTGTGAAGTGCAGAGCTGCTGTTCATGTGCATGTTGTCTAACGTCAGATCGGCCCGGTGGTGACGCCGGTGGTGAGCGTGTACCCGGCAGCTTCCATAGCCGCCCTGGACGGGAAGAGCTCCCTGCTGTGTGTGGCCTCCAACATGGTTCCTCCTCTGGTCCAGTTCTCCTGGACAAGACAGAGGGAGGGTGGTCCTCTGGAGACGCTGTCCTCTGCTCATGGAGAGCAGCTGGAGATCAGAGGGGCAGGACGCACCGCCGGCATCATGGTGGTGGACCGGCACGCTTCCTACACATACACCTACAGCTGCCACGTCAGGCATGAGGGAGGCGCAGTGGAGGCCCCGGCAGAGCAAGGTGAAGGAGGTTTGGTGACTGTGGTGAGCTTCATGTGTCTTTATTCCAGAGCGTGGACTTCAGTTTGAGAGCAGGACTTATTGATTTCACATTTTGTGAAGCTTTCGTTCAAAACCCTGCTCTTGCACTCAAATAGATTCTGCTTGTGCTCTAACTGAGGCCAGAACCAGGATCTCAGCTTCAGCTCTACTTCTGACAGGAAGCTGGAGTCGTCATGAAGCTGCAGAGGGCCTGAGGACGTGAACCTGGTTAAATCAACCGCCGTCCGCTAGCTCACAGATGTTGATGCTAACGCACTGACAACGAGGACGGGACAATTTCATTTGTCAAAATTACACCTGGAATTCTATTGGTCGGGACATTTTGAAAGATTTGTTGCAAATAACAATCTGAGAGCAGAAGTTTCACGTGCACAGAAGCAACGTGACCACGAGGAGAAGCTGAAGCTGGAGCTGACAGAGCCACAAAACATCTGAGTGCAAGCAGCAAAATATCTGAGTGCAACCAGGGTCTGTCTGAGAGTGAATGTGGGTTTTGAGTGACAGCTTTATAAAATGTGAACATGAAAGATGAGATGAGAGAAGTTCTGCCTTCAAACTGAAAGACCAAGTTCTGTAAACTCATGTGAGGACTGAGCCCGTCTTCTGGATTCTTTCAGTGGTTTCTGCAGCTCACGCACAGACGCCTCCGGCGGCCTGGGCCTGGTCTCAGCGGCAGGTGAAGCTGCTCTGGCTGCTCTACTCGCTGCTGATGGTGAAGAGTCTGGTTTACTGCGGTGGACTCGCTCTGATCCACATCCTGAGGAACAGGGAGCGTCCAGCCGCTGCTCACCAGACGATGGAGTTTCCTGCAGCAGCTTCAACTTCTCACTGACTCCTGCTCACTTCTCTCTGCTTCTCTTCTCACTGCAAACACTCGTCTGAACTGTAACTTTGCAAAGTATAAAATAAAGGTTTTTATTCTGAAGACATTAAACATAAAAATAAAACACATGTCATCTCCTTTACATCTGATGTGAACTGACTCCTCGTCTTTGTGCATCAATAATAATTCACACGCTCTTTCCACATTAACCCTGTGTTGCATGAATTATTAATTAAACATGTTAAAAACTGGTTTCAATGTGTTTTATGCTGCACAACGAGAAAACAAATGGTTTAAATACAAAGAACAAAAATAACACAACCGTAATATATCTTAAAAACATATTGTTTTATAAATACATATATTAATTACCAGTGAAGCATGAACAGTTTTTTTATCCTCTAGGACAGAAATTAATACCTGAATGAACTTATTTACGAGTAATTTATACAAAAGTAAGAATTTCTTCAGTTGAAACTATGATTTCCAGTTGATAAAAGTAAAATCCAGATAATGTCATGAAGTTAAAAAAAATTATACAAGTGTTTTCCTCATAAATAAAGGATTGTTTATAACTGTATTTCAGTACGATTGAGATCAACTGTTAACACTTTGCAGTTGAACATTAATATGTTATAATTTCACAGTTTAGCCTAATTATTGTAGTTTGTCTACTTATACCCTGATTTTACTCTCATTGATATTTGTCGGCTGCAGAGGAACTGAAGCTGAACTTCACAAACTTTGATCCAGGCAGAAATATCCAGATGTTTGAGGACAAAGATTTTCATTTTTAAATTTGACTGTTACTGAACCAACAACTAAACAAATGTAATAACCAAGTGATGACGTCACATGAACTAAACCTCGTTGGTCTCTGCACATGAAGCTTCGTCTGGAAACTGGGACAGAAACTCATCATGGTTCTGCTTTTCTGTTTCTAACAAGGTTCATCTTCATCATGAGGACACGGTGTTGCCTTGTGTGACGCTGTGTGTGTGTGTGTGTTGCTGAGCGGCGTCAGGAGTGTGTTTGTGTGACGCTGTGTGTGTGTGTGTGTTGCTGAGCAGCGTCAGGAGTGTGTGTGTGTGTGTGTGTGTGTGTGTGTGTGTGTTGCTGAGCGGTGTCAGGAGTGTGTTTGTGTGTGTGTGTGTGTGTGTTCTGGTGGTTTTACAAACAGCCGTCGACAGTTGAGTTGTGTGGTTTTTGTCGAGGTTTTAACTTCAACAACACGTCGACAGTTTCAAGCTTCAGACCGTGAGACACAACTTCAACTCAGAGACTAATCAGCTCTGATCAAACATTAATAACAGCTACACAACAGGAAGTCTGTTATATTCTGTCTTTAGAAACTGTTTGGATCCTGTTGTTGTTATTGTGAAGTCCCTTTCATGCGTTACATTAACACACTGGTACATTTATTTGTTATAATGGTTTTATATGAAGCTCAGTTGGAATAAAAACCGTTGATTTATTTTTTGAATAAAACAAACTGTGAAACGTCTCATTGCATTTCTTATTTTGTACTTTTAGAATGAATAATAAATTGGTTCACTTCTTAAAACCAAGTTCCAAAGTGCTTGAGAAAGTCAATGAACATGAAGACAAACACACAAAGTGTCCAACAGTCAACTGGACGTCACATGGCACAGGAGAGCTCCTCAGGTCAGGATCCAAGTATTTATTAAGAAGCAATGAAAAGGTATGAAAAGTTACAGCAAAGCAATGGGCACCGAACGCACGGCCCCCCCGCCCCTCTAGCGGCACCGGGCAGTCACGAGTCGCACCGCACAGACAGTGGTTGTAATATTTTATAACAGTAGGTATAATTTGATTGGTCAATAATGAAGGGGGGTGCGCTGGCGTAGTTCCAGCCTCTTGGAACTGGAATCAGGAAGTGATGAGGAGCAGCTCCCAGTCGGGCTCCTCCTCTGATAGTTGCTGAGCAAATCTTCACATGAACAAGCCTTGACTCAGCTGACGCCTTGTGGGTCGGTGTTGTTGTTCATTGGAGTAAAGAATATTGTGTTCCTGCTCTATCGGCTGTATGTTCTGTTTGTGTAAACATGTGCATCCTCCAAACCAAACAATGCCTTTCTATTTCCCCCCAGAACCTGGGGCAGCTAATGAATTCTTTCTAAGGCTTATAAGCGCAGTGCATTCATGTATGTGTGAAGTTTGAATAAGCTAAGGGAGTTATGCTTTAATATAAAAAAATGTAGGTATGAGAACAAGTTAAAGTCCAGTATATTGTATGCCACAGATTTACAGTTCCCACAACAGGCAGCGGCTCTTATCAGACCTCTTATCAAGACAGGTGTGAGACTGACCAGCGATGTGACGCACACACATTCTAACAACTTCAAGATTAACACTAAGCAGTGTTGAGCCATGGTTTTTGTGCAAACCACAGGCCTCCTCTTCGGCCTACATGTGTGGTCAAAACTTGAAACAAGCACGCCTCATGTCTGGAGCGAACTCAATCTCCCAAGATGCCACAGGTTCTATTGCTCTGAAAAACCAAGGAACTCAGACTCAAAGGGGAAACAGGCTCCTTTTGTTTCAGAAACTTCTCCCAGAGATGTGAAAAAAGCCACAATGCTCACCTCCTATTGGTCACTCTGGCCCCATAACCTGTGGGTCACCAGGCCAATATAAGGGGACTTCTCCCCCAAACGCATGCTCTTTTCACAATCCTACCAAGGAAAGCAGGCTGTCCATCCTCTCTTCTCCTGCATCGCCGAGGGGCAGCACTTCTTCTCTTCCAACCCACAACCGAGGGCAGAGGTGCAGCTTTCCAACTCATCTTCTCAAGGAAACCTCCTCTCAAATCAAGCTCCTACAAACTCCTAGCAGCGACTCAATGACCTGCAGGATTTCGAACCAGCATCTGAGCGCACGGCTCCACAGTAATGCTAAGGCAGAGAACTCTATGACCACAAAGCCAGGAGACGTCACAGAATTGCGAACTGGACTGCCTTTTCTTCTTTCCCTAGGACTGGTAACATGAACTGGGCTTAATAATTAGTCCAGACTAAGCAAGACTGTTTATCCGGTTCTGTGTGTGTTTCTAAGGTTGATATGTGTTTGTGATATTGTGTTTATAAGTCATTTGAAAATTAAGTGTTAGATATGCTCTTCACAGGATTTTTCTCTGACTCTCATTATCTGATTAACATACACACAGGCACGCATACCACTCAACCTAGTTAAACCTTCCCCCGCCACCAGTCGTAAACGACTTCAGAAGAGAGCGCTATCTTAGGGGGTCAGCAAACATTTTGAAAGCATGCTGAAGAAGGTGTGAACTTTGTCAACCATTTTGAGAGACCCTAAATTACATGCACACACACACACTCACATACACATCCTTGTTTTAGTTTAGGATGCTTGTTAGTAATTTGTGTTTTTATATTGTGCATTTGAATTTCCTATTTTCAATAATTATTGGCCAATTTTTTTATTCTAAATAAAGTGGATTACAACAAAGTTGTTTTCCACTAAGACGAAAATTTCTTGTGATTCCATTTAATTTATACATTGTCTCTATGAACACGTATATAAATCGGTAGATTTCACAATAAGAGGCAACAAATCATTGGTAAACGTCATCGTGTTAACGCGTTATGATTAAATTACAGGATTAATTCGTTAATTTTTTTAACGCATTTAACGCATGCGCAGAAGGATCTTCCAATTTACCCACATTTCTGCCCAATCTGCACTAGTCACCGCTCTAATGCACTCAGACGGCAGCTGCTACTCAAACAAACAAACATCACCTTCTGGGAAGATCACGTTCCAAAAAAACAAAGATGGAACATTCAATAAAACCAGGGTGATATTCACACTCTGCAGGAAGACGTTATAGTTTCACCTCAAACGAGGAGTGGTCCGCGAGGGGCGTTCAAGTGGAATCCGCCAAACCAGACTCACTCGCAGGACACATTGTGCAAAAGAAGCGGTCAGCTTTACTGTCAGAGAATGTGAAGAAGTTAGTTTGCCTCACCAACTGGTTAAAGGAAGACTAGCTAAGAGGCCTTTAGAGGCATTACATTGTGCCATGGTGTGGTGATTGGTTGTTTGACAAAAATATAAAAATGTTCAACCATACATAAAAACAATGGCTAAGTAGCCCAAATAATTCAGTTTGATTTAAGAAGAAAAGAAAAAATATTTATTCAACCATACAATGGCTAAGAAGCCCGAATTCTGTTTAGGATGAAGATTATATTAATTTTCCATATGGAATAGCAAAGAGAACTTCTGAGTTGCAGCACCATTGTTTTGTTTATTTATGAATAAAAAAAGAAAACATTTTAAATGTATATATCTGTCTTTTGTCATAAATCTTTTTCCACAAAAATATACAGAGAAAATCAGCATTGTAATTAATTTGATTAAAAATGTTAATCATTTCACAGCCCTAATTATTTTAGATTTTCCAATTTCACTCTTGGAGTTGGACACTAGAGGGCAGCAGTATCATTATTATTAACAGCAGTAACTGAATGTCGTACCAGACACTAGAGGGCAGCAAAGGACAAATTATAATCCTGACTGCAACTAACTGATGACGTTTAACCACTATGACACTTTAACATTTTAATGATACAATAATAATAAACTACAACAGCGATATGATGATCACTATGTGAACTGATATAACTCACGTCATGTTCTGAGGCTCGTTCAGTTTCCTTTGTTTAATCTTTAATCTAAATATCGTAAAGTGAATTTAAAAGACTTTGAAGATGAAATATAAACATTTATAAATATATTCACACTCATACACATGAAGCTCCATCTTGTTTCCAGCAGCAGACATTTGAAGCTTCACCACGAGCAGCGTGTCAGAGACTGAAGTTTCATAACGTTCCCCTCATGATCGTTTCACTGCTGAACTCACTTTATTATTTTAGTTTCCTCTTTACACCCCCCCCCCTCCCCCCCCCGTCAGAAAACCACAGGACAGCTTCCGCCTCCTCTGTGGGCCGCAGGGGCTGATGGGAGGTTCCAGGACCTGATCTCACAGCTCGTCCTCGTTAGAGCTCCACTTCTCCTCAGGTCCACCCGAGGAACCCCCCCCCCACAACATGCTTCTCCTCCCAGCGGCTGCTCTGTGCTGCCTGTGTTCAGGTGAGTGTTTCCAGCCAATCAGGGGCTCACATGCTCCACCTCACCTCCTCACTCACCTCCGTCCATCTGTCTGTCCACAGTGCTGGTTGCCACGGCAGCAGAGCTGACTCAGGACCAGTTGTCTTTGAGCGCGACAATTGGTGGAGAGGCCTCGTTCAGCTGTGGAGGAACTGATCAGAGTGACATAAGATGGTTTCAGAAGAAAGACACAGGAACGTTCACACAGATTCTTGATATCAGTACAAGTGGTGAAATTGATAAGAGTAACAATCATCCTCAGAAAGACGACTTCACAGCTGAGAGACAACAGAACAGCTGTGAGTTGAAGATAAAGAAAGTTAAACCCTCTCATGCAGCCACGTACTACTGCGCCCGTTGGAGCCCACAGTGATACATGATGTGTGCAGCCTGAACAAAAACCAGCATGAGGAGCAGTGGGAGAGAGAAGTAAACCACAGCGTCACATGTCTCCCCTCCACCCGACAGCTGCTCTCCACCTTCTGTTCTAAAGACTCGTACGTTCAGACACGTCTCCGCAGGTTTGCTGTCGTTCCACAGACAAACCTTTTCCATCGCCGCCTTTAAAGAGCCAATCAGAGCAGGTGTCTCCAGCTGGTTCTCTGTGATTGGACGGCCGGAGGAATCGGGCCTGTGACAGAACTCTGACAGTTCAACCCTCCACCAACACTTTGCTGATCCAGAAGAAAGAACCACTAACGTTCAGGTGGAAAAGGACAAAGAAGAAGTAGAACCACTGAGCTGTGGTGGTGTTCCTCCACCAACCAGGCAGCTTCAGTCCCTCCAGCTGGGACATGTGACCCTCACATTAACATGAGGTCACTGCGACCTTTGACCTCTGGAGTCTGGATGGAAACGTGTTAAAGAGGACAGACACATTTTCTCTGAGGCCACAGTGACCTTGACCTTTGACCTTTGACCAGGTCGTCCCTGAGTCCAAGTGAAGGTTTGAAGCAGATTTGAAGAAACTCCATCAAAGTGTTTGTGAGATATCGTGTTCACACGACTGGGACGGACACTCTGAGACCAGAAGAAGAGAAAAGAAACTAAATTCATGAAATCGTGTGAAACATGAAAATCATCAACGTTTTATATCGTAGTAAAGATGTTTCATAAAGAACTCATCAGCAGTTAGATCACATGATGATGAACGATTGGTTAATCCTGATAAACTGCTCTGTCATCTTATTGGTCGCTACACTTTATGATGTCATTTTATGACATCATCATGACATCGTTAACCCTTTACCCGCCAATAAACCGAACGTGATGATATTTGCTTATAATCACTAAAGACCAGCTGAGTTCTGAAAGTATTGGACAAAATCAACGTTTGACCTGATGGTGGCGCTACATGAAAAGTCCGAGGCTCATCAGAGTCAGTGCGGTTCATCCTGAGGGGAACATGAATGTTGTGTTGGCGTGAACATGAGCTCAGATGGTTTTTGTCTGAGTCTCTTTCACTGTGTGGTTCATCATCTTCGGCTCAGGAACCAAATTGTTCGTAACTGGTAAGAAACTCTTTTTTTCTCTCACTTGTTCCATTGTTGAAAATGTGATGAAAGAGTTTGAACCATGTTTGATTTTTCCTCGTTGGGACAAACTTCCTCTTTCAGACTTTCTGAAATGAACAAACGTGTGACAGTGAAATGTTTCTGCACATCAGACACAATCCTCTTGTTCTGCTTCAGTTTGTTCAGAGTCTAAAAGTCTCAAACGTTTTCTGGATTCTCTTCAGCTGCTGCTGAAGGAATCTGAGTTTTCTTTCCTCGCTCCTGAAATAAATTCACAGCTTGATGAGCGTCCGTGGAACCTTCAGCCCCGAGCGCTTTGAGACGGACTCGTTACATCTCATCTTAAACCAGAAACCTTCAACTTTCAAAATAAGATCAATTCACTGAGTTCTCGTCTCATCATGAATATTTTAAATTAAATCATCATTTTCATGATAAAATTAAATCTACTTAAATAATTATGAAAGTTGCTTAAAAATACCAGACTGATATTTAGGTTTTTAATATAATACGTTCTGATATATATCAAACTATGTATTTTACTATCTCACGGAAAATTAATTTAGTATTTAAAATTAAAGATATTGTTTTTCGATGAATGCATTTGCCTTTTAATGTTGAATGTGTATTTGTGTATGAACAATAATGGGAAATATATTTGGAATTATTAAAAGATAAATAGTTTTGTCAATAGACTTTATCCCAATATCCCAAATATTTGTTTTATGATAATATTAATATTTCTTGTACCACAACTTATATTCGGTTTGATGTAGAATTTGTTAAAAATTAAGATGGAACATTTCAGTGTAAATACATCTTCATGCAATTATAAATATGTAATACTCAACCAACATAAAATAGACATTTTTATATATATAGATGAATACGTATAAACAAATCATATACATCTGTCTCAGTATAAAAGATAGTTACACCTTCACACTTTGTCATAAACAACTAATTACATGACCACTAATGTTTTGTGTGTATTAGCAACACAATCCTGAAATATTTATATCTTTCATTGTATTTTAAATGATAGAACATTTACACACATTTACAATATGACAGAAATAGTGATGAATCTATAACTCTCTGATCAGATGAAGTTGAACGGCTGTGGCTCTGATGATATCTGTGATGTGTAACGATGCCGTGCAGCAGCTGAATCTATCTGAAGTATGGATGAGGTGTTTCCAGGACTGTGAAGTGCAGAGCTGCTGTTCATGTGCATGTTGTCTAACGTCAGATCGGCCGGTGGTGACGCCGGTGGTGAGCGTGTACCCGGCAGCTTCCATAGCCGCCCTGGACGGGAAGAGCTCCCTGCTGTGTGTGGCCTCCAACATGGTTCCTCCTCTGGTCCAGTTCTCCTGGACAAGACAGAGGGAGGGTGGTCCTCTGGAGACGCTGTCCTCTGCTCATGGAGAGCAGCTGGAGATCAGAGGGGCAGGACGCACCGCCGGCATCATGGTGGTGGACCGGCACGCTTCCTACACATACACCTACAGCTGCCACGTCAGGCATGAGGGAGGCGCAGTGGAGGCCCCGGCAGAGCAAGGTGAAGGAGGTTTGGTGACTGTGGTGAGCTTCATGTGTCTTTATTCCAGAGCGTGGACTTCAGTTTGAGAGCAGGACTTATTGATTTCACATTTTGTGAAGCTTTCGTTCAAAACCCTGCTCTTGCACTCAAATAGATTCTGCTTGTGCTCTAACTGAGGCCAGAACCAGGATCTCAGCTTCAGCTCTACTTCTGACAGGAAGCTGGAGTCGTCATGAAGCTGCAGAGGGCCTGAGGACGTGAACCTGGTTAAATCAAC
Source organism: Pseudopleuronectes americanus (assembly GCA_038501795.1). Lineage (NCBI taxonomy): Eukaryota > Metazoa > Chordata > Actinopteri > Pleuronectiformes > Pleuronectidae > Pseudopleuronectes > Pseudopleuronectes americanus. The sequence continues at coordinate 601,019 of JBAMIH010000025.1, read as the reverse complement.
CGCCGTCCGCTAGCTCACAGATGTTGATGCTAACGCACTGACAACGAGGACGGGACAATTTCATTAGTCAAAATTACACCTGGAATTCTATTGGTCGGGACATTTTGAAAGATTTGTTGCAAATAACAATCTGAGAGCAGAAGTTTCACGTGCACAGAAGCAACGTGACCACGAGGAGAAGCTGAAGCTGGAGCTGACAGAGCCACAAAATATCTGAGTGCAAGCAGCAAAACATCTGAGTGCAAGCAGCGTCTGTCTGAGAGTGAATGTGGGTTTTGAGTGACAGCTTTATAAAATCTGAACATTAAGACGCATTTATTTATCCCAAACACAGACACACTCATGCTGGTAGGGAAATGTATCCTCTGCTTTTAACCCATCTGGTGCAGGACACACAGAGCAGTGAGCGACCATGTACGGCGCTCGGGGAGCAGATGTTGGGGGAGTAAGGTGCCTTGCTCAGGGGCACTAGACAGGGTCTAGAGAGAATCCTCTTGGATTTTTGGGCAGATCAATCCAGGTTCGTCTTTTGTTGTTTCTCTGTGGAGTCGAACCAGAGACGAACCAGAGACCTTCTCTGCCCATAGTCCAAGTTTCTGCCACTAGACCACAGCCTCTCATGAAAGATAAGATGAGAGAAGTTCTGCCTTCAAACTGAAAGACCAAGTTCTGAAAACTCTTGTGAGGACTGAGCCCGACTTCTGGATTCTTTCAGTGGTTTTTGCTAATTCAGCACCGACGACTCCATCACCGACGACTCCATCACCGACGACTCCATCACCGACGACTCCATCACAGACACCTCCAGTACAGACGCCTCCATCACAGACGCCTCCGGCGGCCTGGGCCTGGTCTCAGCGGCAGGTGAAGCTGCTCTGGCTGCTCTACTCGCTGCTGATGGTGAAGAGTCTGGTTTACTGCGGTGGACTCGCTCTGATCCACATCCTGAGGAACAGGGAGCGTCCAGCCGCTGCTCACCAGACGATGGAGTTTCCTGCAGCAGCTTCAACTTCTCACTGACTCCTGCTCACTTCTCTCTGCTTCTCTTCTCACTGCAAACACTCGTCTGAACTGTAACTTTGCAAAGTATAAAATAAAGGTTTTTATTCTGAAGACATTAAACATAAAAATAAAACACATGTCATCTCCTTTACATCTGATGTGAACTGACTCCTCGTCTTTGTGCATCAATAATAATTCACACGCTCTTTCCACATTAACCCTGTGTTGCATGAAATATTAATTAAACATGTTAAAAACTGGTTTCAATGTGTTTTATGCTGCACAACGAGAAAACAAATGGTTTAAATACAAAGAACAAAAATAACACAACCATAATATAATTTTAAAAACATATTGTTTTATAAATACATATATTAATTACCATTGAAGCATGAACAGTATTTGATCCTCAAGGACAGAAATTAATAACTGAACCTATTTACTAGTAATTTATACAAAAGTACGAATTTCTTCTGTTAAAACTATGATTTCCAGTTGATAAAAGTAAAATCCAGATAATATTATAAAGTAAAAACAAGTTTTTATGTTTCTTAAAGGTTCAGATCTCTGCTCAGAGGTTGTGTGCTGTGTGCGTCAGTTCCAGTCCAACAGTTGAATAAACACTTATATTCACAAACAGCTGTTTTGAAGAGAAGAAGAAGAAAACAGGATGTTGTGGTCATGTGATGAGATGTGCAGTGGTTCCATCAAAACCTTTTTTAATCTAAACAGTAAAACACAGATTGTTTATTAATGTTTTTCATTTGATTGAGATCAATGTAATAACCAAGTGATGACGTCACATGAACTAAACCTCGTTGGTCTCTGCACATGAAGCTTCGTCTGGAAACTGGGACAGAAACTCATCATGGTTCTGCTTTTCTGTTTCTAACAAGGTTCATCTTCATCATGAGGACACGGTGTTGCCTTGTGTGACGCTGTGTGTGTGTGTGTGTGTGTGTGTGTGTGTGTGATGCTGAGCGGCGTCAGGAGTGTGTTTGTGTGACGCTGTGTGTGTGTGTGTTGCTGAGCAGCGTCAGGAGTGTGTGTGTGTGTGTGTGTGTGTGTTGCTGAGCTTTGTCAGGAGTGTGTGTGTGTGTGTGTGTGTGTGTGTGTGTGTGTGTGTTGCTGAGCGGTGTCAGGAGTGTGTTTGTGTGTGTGTGTGTGTGTGTTCTGGTGGTTTTACAAACAGCCGTCGACAGTTGAGTTGTGTGGTTTTTGTCGAGGTTTTAACTTCAACAACACGTCGACAGTTTCAAGCTTCAGACCGTGAGACACAACTTCAACTCAGAGACTAATCAGCTCTGATCAAACATTAATAACAGCTACACAACAGGAAGTCTGTTATATTCTGTCTTTAGAAACTGTTTGGATCCTGTTGTTGTTGTTGTGAAGTCCCTTTCATGTGTTACATTAACACACTGGTACATTTATTTGTTATAATGGTTTTATATGAAGCTCAGTTGGAATAAAAACGTTGATTTATTCTTTGAATAAAACAAACTGTGAAACGTCTCATTGCATTTCTTATTTTGTACTTTTAGAACTACTGTTACAATTTATTAATTAGATTAATAAACATATTAATGTTTCCCTAACTGAATGGACTGTTTGTATCTGACAGATGTTTTCTGTTGGGATCAAGTCTGTTAAAGTCTCTGAGGATTGATCCACTCACACAGCTTCTCCCTCCTCGTCTCTAACGTCTGTTCTTGCAGTTGTATTTTCTTGTCATTTAATTATTCTCTACATTTTACTGTAAATCTCACTGAGCAGACCTTCACTGAAATGTGCTGTAAAAATGCTGGCATTATACTGCCCTCTAGTGGCTGCAGCAGCACACTGCTGTAGTGGCTGGTGTGGATCAAGGTGTCCATCTCTGCAACCTCATCTTTCAATTACGTGGTCGACTGGATGTGGAACGGTCCGTTTCCCCTGCAGGCCCTCCAGCTCTTCACCAGGGGGTTCGGGTTCTACAACCAACCAGCATCTGGCAGAGCTGTTTTCACCTGTTTATCAGAAAGTACGGAGAACAGGTCTGCACTATAACACCACATCCTGTCGGGGGAGTTTCCTTTTAAAAGGCTCAGTTCCTGTTTCTCTAGCAAAGAGAATTTCATACAGTTTAAGGTGTTAGCTAAATGTTAGGCATGGGTTTGTCTCAAGTCCAGGACAAGATACTAACCAATGAGCTTCAATGTGGAAAAGACAAAGGGTCAGGGTTAGGCCGCTTATTGACCCTGGAATTCAGGAGGTAGAGTCGGTCGTCTACTAACCAGAAGGTCGGCGGTTCAATCCCAGTCTCCCTCATTCCGTGTGCTGAAGTGTTCTTGAGCAAGAAAGTGAACCCTAAGTTTCCAGCAGTGTGTAAGTCGTGTATAATAGAGAAAGTGCTGCACATAGATGCACTGTGTGAAAGTGTGTGTGAAAGTGTGTGTGAAAGTGTGTGTGAATGGGAAAACTGTGCTGTAAAGAGCTTTGAGTGGTCAGGAACGGAAAAGACAAAATATAGATCATTTGATCTAAACAAGTCAGCCCCTCACGCAAAGTTTATCTACTGTCTGGAATTCAGAAGAAACACATTATCATGACCAGGCTGCTCAGAGCTGAGTTAACCCCATCCTGCCTGGAGCCACGGCATGGAAGGGGGGGCAATCAATCCATTCATCCCTCCCTCCATCAATCAATCAATCCATCCATCCATCCCTCCATCCATCAATCAATCAATCAATCCATCCATCCATCCATCTCTCCATCAATCATTCCATTCATCCCTCCATCCATCAATCAATCCCTCCATCCGTCCATCAATCAATCAATCCATCCATCCATCCCTCCATCAATCAATCAATCCATCCATCCATCTCTCCATCAATCATTCCATTCATCCCTCCATCCATCATTTCATCCCTCCACATCCACATCAGACAGGTGTTTTTATTTATTGCTTTTTGATAGAAATTAGACATTAGACAAATGAATAGAAAACGCACCCAATGAAAATGTGTCTATGTGTGAAAGTTGTGGCCGTAAACACTTGATCAACTGCACAGTATCAGTTCTGCTCCCAGTAAACCACACTCACAAGTTCCTCAACCGCAAACTCACTCAGGTTAAACTGATTTAACTGTGCAACACTCATTTATGTCTGTGCATTTCAATGTATCACATTAAACTGAATATATCCTGTGATTGCACTATCTCTAACTTATTTCTATTTAAGTGAGTTTAAAAAGCAAATGTCCCTGTTGTTATGTTATGATTTTATCTTATCGTATCTTTCTTATACATAATGCACAGATACAGTTTGCGTCCTCGTGAAATCAACCGGTGCCACTGCACTTTACTCAGGTAAGTCTCTGTACAAATTGTATTTCTGACTGCAGTGTAAGGTTTATATTAAGTGCATATTCTCTTTATTTCCATTTGTCATGTGTTTCTCTTGTCAACGTAACTTTAACGATCTGCTGCTGTACTTCCTCCACGTGGGATCGATAAAGTTTAACTTAACTTATCGACAAAACATCTTGAATATGCATCAACGCTCCACACCGTGTTTACACACTGCATATGGATACATGTTACATCTTATACAATCGTACACAAATAAAACATGTTGTTCTGGTTGAACTGACACATTTCATGGGGGTTGTACAGTCCAGCACATTATTTTAGTTATTCTAAAAAACAAAACAACAACACATTAACAGGTACTGGAAATGTCTCAGAACTCCATGAGACGTGTAGGACATGTCCAACAAGCCCCAGGTCGGGATCATGGTCCACCAGCAGCTGGGACCACTGCAGTAGCATCTGAGCTAACCAGTGAACCACTGGTATTAGAGATCCACTGGATCCCTGGATCCCTGGATCTCTAACTCAACCGGCTCGAGCCCCGGATCCTGGAGCCCACCCGGGTCGCGCTCCCGCACCAGCGAGGAGCACTGGGTTCATTCTGGGGAGAACTTCATCACACGAAGCTGGAGAGCTCTCCCCACACCGCCATGTTGGTTCCGTGTTGACTTCCTGAGCGCAGAACGTCACTGAACCGCGGTGCATGCTGGGTAATGTAGTCGAGCGCGCTGTAACTCGGTTGTTCTCAAACCCACTGGGCCGAGCGTGTTCCAGTGAGCAGGTTCCCAGTTGTTTACTGGGAGACAGGCGCTCAGAGGAAAGACCCGAGCAGGCCCCCCCACTCCGCCATCTTTTATTAGCTCGACGTAGTTACGCAGCAGAACTACAACTCCCACAATCTGGCGTCATTACGCGTCACGTTTAGCAACAGCCAGTCACCGACGGAAAGAACCCGCCGCTTCCGTGTTGTTCTTGTGTTATTTTGGTTGGAATCGCTCGTCGGTGGCTCCGGGTTCGTCCCCGTCATGATCCTGTGAAGCTCGCCCGCACTCGACTCCGTTTCCCCGCCGACATGTCGCTGCTGCCGAGCTCCAGGAAGCGGGACAAGCGCATTCTGTCCGGAACCTGCCCGGACCCCAAGTGCCAGGCGAGGCTCTTCTTCCCCGCGCACGGCTCCGTTAGCATCGAGTGCACCGAGTGTGGCCAGCGACACGAGCAGAGGAACCTGCTGACCGTCGAGGAGGTCACGGATCCGGATGTCGTGCTCCACAACCTGCTCAGAAACGCCCTGCTCGGTGTCACCGGGGCCCCGAAGAAGGGGACGGAGCTGGTGAAGGTGATGGGGCTGTCCAACTACCACTGCAAGCTCCTGTCCCCGGTCCTCACCCGGTACGGCATGGACAAGCAGACCGGCAAGGCCAAGCTGCTGAGGGACATGAACCAGGGGGAGATGTTTGACTGCTCGCTCCTGGGAGACAGGGCCTTCCTCATCGAGCCGGAACATGTGTCCACCATGGGCTACGGCAAGGACCGGTCCGGGAGCCTCATCTACCTCCACGACACCCTGGAGGAGGTGAAGAAGGCCAACAGCAACAGAGAGTGTCTCATTCCCGTCCATGTAGATGGAGACGGGCACTGCCTGGTCCACGCTGTGTCCAGAGCGCTGGTCGGCAGAGAACTGTTCTGGCATGCTCTGAGGGAGAACCTCAAACAGAACTTCAAGAAGAACCTGGACCGCTACAAAGCCCTGTTCCAGGACTTCATCGACGCTGCCGAGTGGGAGGACATCATCAACGAGTGTGACCCGCTGTTCATCCCGCCTGAAGGCGTGCCGCTCGGCCTGCGGAACATCCACATATTTGGGTTAGCCAACGTCCTCCACCGACCCATAATCCTGCTGGACTCCTTGAGTGGAATGAGGAGTTCTGGGGATTATTCAGCCACCTTCCTGCCCGGCCTGGTGGCTGAGGAGCAGTGTCAGGGCAAAGACGGGAAGCTCCACAAACCCATCTGCATCGCCTGGAGCAGCTCCGGCAGGAACCACTACATCCCTCTGGTGGGAATCAAGAACACGGTGCTGCCCAAGCTGCCGGCCCGGCTGCTGCCCAAGGCCTGGGGCGTCCCCCAGGAGCTCATCAGGAAGTACATCAAGCTGGAGCAGGACGGGAGCTGCGTGATCGGCGGGGATCGCAGCTTGCAGGATAAATATCTGATGAGGCTGGTCAATGCCATGGAGGAGGTGTTCGTGGAGAAGCACAGCATCCACCCATCGCTGGTGGCTGACGTGCACCAGTACGTCTACAGACGGACCGGCGTGATCGGCATCCAGCCCGAGGAGGTGACTGAGGCTGCTAAGAAGTCAGTGATGGAGCACCGGCTGCACCGCTGCCTGATCTGCGGCGCCCTCTCCGAGCTCCACGTCCCACCGGATTGGCTGGTTCCTGGTGGGAAGCTCTACAACTTGGCCAAATCTACACACGGTCAATTGCGTCCGGACAAGAACTACAGCTTCCCCCTGAACAACGTGGTCTGCTCTTATGACCCCCAGCGGGACGTCCTCATCGCAGATTACAAACTGAGCTCCCTCAGCACCTGCAACTGGTGTCACGGCACGTCAGTCCGCCACATCCGGGGCAGCGGGTCAGTGGTTTACTTGGACGGGGACAGAACCAACACCCGCTCTCTGGGGGGGAAATGTGGATGTGGGTTCAAGCATTACTGGGAGGCCAAAGAATACGACAACCTCCCCGAAGCCTTCCCCATCACGCTGGAGTGGGGGGGTCGGGTGGTGCGAGAGACTGTGTACTGGTTCCAGTATGAGGCAGACACAGCGTTGAACAGCAATGTGTACGACGTCGCGATGAAGCTGGTCACCAAGCACTTTCCTGGGGAGTTTGGGAGCGAGATCCTGGTGCAGAAGGTTGTGAGCACCATCCTGCATCACACTGCCAAAAAGAACCCGGACGAGTACAACCCAGTGTCCATCGAGGGGGCTCATGTCCAGCGTCTGACGGACACCAGTGAGACCGAGCAGGCGCCGCCCACTAAGATCATCCTGACTGGTCCCAAAGCAAAGACGCTCCACAAAGAGGAGCTGACGATGAGCCGGGCGGAGCGCAGCCTCCAGCAGAGCATCAGCGAGCAAGCCTTCGTCTCCCAGAGGCGACTCACTGACAAGTTGAAGCAGGAGCAGAGAGGCCAGGGCCGGGCGTCTTCCCCCGGGGGGTCTCCAGAAACATCCTCCTCTTCGGCTCCAGCCACGCCCACCAAATCCCCGTCCTCGTCCAATAAGGAGAAGAAGATCCGTGTGACCACCAGTGACGGCAGGCAGGCCATGCTGACCCTGCAGACCCAGACCACCTTCTCAGAGCTGCAGAAGAGCATCGGCAACCAGTTTGGAGTTCCACCGCCGCAGCAGTGCATCCGCTACGGCTTCCCACCCAAAGAGCTGGCCCCCCCGAAGCCCGGTGAGGAGAACGAGCCCATGGCGCTGCAGCACGGGGACAGAGTGTCAGTGGAGATACTGAGGGGCCCCGAGGACAAGAGCCCCGAGGACAAGAGCCCCTCGGCTTCCATCCCTCGAGCCTCCAGCTCACACGCCTCCCTGCACTCGGTGAAGAGCGAGGACGCCGTGACCTCCGGCAGGACGAGCACCCGGGAACTGCAGGACAGCATTGACCTTGAGATGTCCTCCCTCTGTCTCCTAGCAACTTTGATGGGTAAGAATACAGCAGCGTGGGACAAGCCCCCGTCTGCTAATGAAACATCTTAAACATTTTAATTGTGAACGCAGATCTTCAGTCTGAGATAAAGTGAATCCTGCTGAAGTTTGATAACTTTCAAACTTCAGCAGATGAACTAAGGCTGTTGATTGTGATTCTTTCTTCACTAAGCAGCAGAACATTTGGAGTGAACTGGACGTTGAAAGGTTCCACCATTTTTTTTTAGGTATAATTTTATCTGTTCTAAGCAGTTTCTGTATCGTAGGTCGTACAAACGTCCAGAACAAAGTCACTCACACTGATCCTGGAGTCACATGAGATGGAATCAATGAGGTCATGAAAGATGCTTTTGTTTTTTGCCGTGAGTGTCGTCTGCTTATCTTTGTTCCAATACACAAAAAATAATTTGTCAAACCCGATAGAGATTGATCCAAACATTTGAAGATGAATTAATCAGTTAAAAAGAACAATTAAATCTGTGAACTGCTACAACCATATCGTCAGGTTGAGTCTTTCAAACATCTGGAGTGGATCTGTGTTCGTGTCCCTGTACTGACATGAACATGTTCTCGATGGGTTCACCAGCGTGTGCGTGTGCGTGTGTGCGTGTGTGTGTGTGGAATCTGCTGACTCAGGCACCTCACCTGCCAACAGGGTCAAAGGTGATGTTGCTCTCAGATAAACAGATCAGCCGACAGGCAGCGTGACAGAGAGCGTCTGTGGATATCCAGGAAGGTTTCATCAGCACTCAGGTCTGACGCTGCGTTTCCTGTGAGCTGGAGCTCATGTTAACGATCCTGAGAAACAAAGCTCCTGCTCATCAGTCTGTTTCCAACCCGAGCTCACACTTCACACAGAGGATCAGCACAAATGTTATTTTGGTTCCCTGATGATTTTTCACTCCCTTGACGTTGATTCAATCTTTCAAATCACTGTGTTGAGGCTTCACTTTGTTTGATAAACACAGACATGAAGCTGACAACTGACCAATCTGCAGAACTCACAGGAATCAGACCAAACAGGATCATGTGGCTGTAGCTTGACACTGAGTTTCCTCTGGTGTGTGACCTGTGTCTCTGTTTCTCTCTGTTCCAGGTGAAGATGTTTGGTCCTACGCAAAGAAGCTGCCGCACTTATTCCAGCAGGGGGGGGTCTTCTACAACATCGTGAAGAAAGACATGGGTGGGTTTGTTGGCTTCTTAGATGATCTGCTGATTCCAGTGGTAGAAAACCTTTGATATTAATGCTGATCCTTAAGTTGCTCATTGAATATCATGTTCCTGATTTGAGACGAGAGACAGATCTGTTGTTGATGCTGTGTGGTGAGCAGTCTGTGGTGTTCCTCTCTCTCTCAGGCCTGATGGACGGGAAGCACTGCACAGCTGCCTCACCTCACCGGGAAAACCTTTGTTTACAACGCGGCAGAGGAGTGTCTGGAGCTCTGTGTGGACACTGCTGGTCACTTCCCTGTCGGCCCTGACGTGGAGGAGCTGGTGAAGGAGGCGTTGGTGCAGCTGCGCTCAGAGACGACCACCAGGGGCAGCAGAGAGGGCAGCCCGTCACATGGCCTGCTGCGGCTGGGCAGCGGTGGCGTCATTCGCAAGAAGGAGCAGCTGCAGAACGTCAACGCCTTCCAGGGTAAAGGTCACTCCCTAGGCAGTGCCGGTGGCTCCTCCCCTCCTGAACACCGGCCTATCACTCGCCAGCACAGCAGCGGCATGGACCTGAGCGCCAGTGTGTCCAGAGGTCCACCCGACCTGTCGGACATCCCCGAGGATGCCACCAGGGAGCTGGTCCGGATGGCGCCCGGCTTCGTGACCATGAAGGACAGTCGAGGTCTGGACCCCGGCCTGATGGAGCAGCAGAGGAGGAAGCTGCAGGAGATGGTCTCCTCCATCCAGGCTTCCATGGAGCGCCACCTGAGGGACCAGCAGGGTGCCGCCGCCTCAGGGGGCGGAGCCAGCCACGATCTAACAGGCGGGACTAAGATGGGCGTGGGCCAACCACCATCTACAGCCAGCCCTGCACCTCCAGCTGCAGCAGAGGTGTCTCCAGCTGGCCAAGCAGATGAGACGCCAGAGGACCCGGAGGCGATGGACAGCCAGGAGTCCGGACAGCGCGGCGCCACCGAACCGATGGATCACTCCTGATCCCTCCGGACCCCTGCTGACCCCGCCCCACCTGGCCAGCACCTGTGGGTCCCAAAGCTTCGGTTCTCATCGTGTTTCCTTTACTGCATGACTAAAGAGCGGGCCGGCCGCCTCCCCTCTCTGTGGCTGGAGGCGAAGAGGCGAAAGAGGCGATGAGGCGTCTGTGACACGTCATCGATACGTTCACACATTTCCACAGTTCTGTTGCAGTCTGACGTTGTTGCTGTGTTTAAACTCTATGCACTTTGTTACACACTCTGTCTACGCCACAACATCACGTAGTAAATAATAAATGCAGCTTCTGATTTATTAACGCGTTTGAAAGAAATTCTTTTGGCTTTTAGGAAAAGTTGTTCCTCTGTATTTGATTATATATCTTGAACGATGATCTCACAATATATCTCAGAGTCTGTATGACGACAGAATTGTATCTTAATCCCTGTGATTCCCACCTGCAGCATCTGATCCTCTCGTGATAAACATGCAGCGATAACACCAGAGGACAAGCCGTTTGCAGACTGTGTGTGTCTGTGTGTGTGTGTGTGTGTGTGTGTGTGTGTGTGAGAGATGAACACCTGTGTATATAGAAAAGTACCTTGACTCTTAATCTGCCACCAGGAGGATATCTGCTGGTTCACGGCAGTGTGTGTCCTGAGAACACTCCTGACACGTGCACGAGCTTCTACCGCGACGCCACTCAAATCCAACCTCCACCACCTACTGGTGAGTAACAGCAGCTGCAGTTCGGACACTAGCGCCACCTGCAGGTAAAGGGTGTTTCTGTTTTTTCCCCCCTGTTGTGATTGTCTCTTTTAAAGGAGCAATACATAAATATTTGCTATTTGCTCTTTGACCATTAGCACCGATCAAATCCAGGAAGAAAACGTACATACAGCAACTTACAAAAACAATTGTATTACATTTTAAACCTGGAAAGATTAAAGTTAGTTTACTGCTGAGTCACCTGCCCTCTACCCACAGGCACGCCAGAACCTCTATGGTGACTAATATATAAACTGAGGGGAAATATGTTCAGACAAGCAGTTTATTTTCACACTTTTAATGTAATAATCCCATTTCAACCTCTTTTTAACCAGATTTCTCAAAGAAAACTGTTGTAATTGTGGTTTAAAAAAATGAATATTTGAGGTTACACAGTAGAATCATTACACCTTTTGTTATTAGCCTTGAAAAAAGTATTGGCTGAGCTCATGATAAACTGAAGGAGACTTGCTTTGTTTAATTGCCGTCTGGAGGAGTTCCAACACACACGCAGTAACATTAAAGATTCTGCTGTCGCCCTCATTACCTGCTGGTGACACAGTGTTGGACTTTGAGCACCTGAGGACAAAGTGTTGAACCAACTCTTCAGAGGAACCCGTCAAACTGAGCAGGGCAGTAAAAAGCTGCTCATCATCGCAGGAGAACTTTGATACAAGAATCTGAAAGAATCTGTTTCCTCAAGGAATTAAATGTTCATGAAGGGAAAAAGCAACAGCAGAAATATGTCTTCATTTCTTATCTCTAAAGATTTTAGTTGTGATTCCAAAGTCCAGAGGAACTTTGGGTTTAAATTAACTACTTTCTGAACTTGATAAAAACACGTGTTGTTTTTACTCAGAAGCCACAAATCATTTTTTTTTGATCACCAGGAGAAACGTGAAATCAGCAGCTTGGGTTCTTGATTGTTAAGACAAAAGTCCCACGTTTTACACACCTGGACCCGGAGACTCCATTAAAGGAGGAGTTGAGCTCTTCATCTCCTGCTCAGATTGACTCAGATCAGCTCTGGTGTTAGTTCGTTCTATCAGGACAGTTTGTCCCAGGCTGTGGACGTGATGCTCAGCAGCTCTGTGCTATGTACAGACATGAGCGTTAGTCATTAGCAAGAAGGAGAGAAACTCTTATTCCTAAAAAAATCCAAACGTTAACCTGAATGTCTGTTTACACTTTTGTTGCCAACAACACGTCCTCGTTGCTGCTGAATGCTGAGGCAGCGATGGAGGAGCGGATCCTCAGGCCTTAAAGTCTGTTGGTTTCACACTGAGCTGCTTTGGTCTCCAGCTCAGTTTATTTCAACTCAACCTTTGAATCACAATCTGTTAGTTTGAGAAAAAGAAGAACTGCTCCTCCCTCAGTCAGTCAGAGGAAGACTCTGGTGTAACAAGCTTTTCTCTGTGACTGCTGTACTAATGCCATGAGTTGTAATCCACTTGTATAATAGTGTATAATGTAGAATATTTGGACTTGTACAGAAACAGATGGTTCGGTTCCTTCAGCTTGTTTTGTGTTCACTTCTCTCTGGTTTGCTAATAAAATGTTAATGATTCAGTTTCAACCTCCTGTTTGCATGTGTGAGGAATTTTCAACCCCAACAATAAAAACACTTACTTCACCTGTTTTTGTATTTTGTGTGTTACGGGAGTGTTTGTGTTTGAGATGATATCTTTTTATGAAGTTATGAGTATTTGTGAATGAGTGGGTTAATTTCAATAAACATTACACATCAATATCAACGAACTTCTGGACAATCATTAGTTTTTATTTAATTTCTAACGGATCCATTCATAACGAAAATGAAATACACACACACATTGAACACACTAAACAATTCAGCTTGTCCTCACCTGTCCTGTGTTAGGATTTAATGTGAATGACGACTCGGAGACAGTTGTTCAGTTTCCTGCTCTTTAATCCAGCAGAGTTTCAACAGAAAGATGTGTGTGTCTGTGTGTGTGTGGTTCTACAAACAAAAGCGCAATCATAATAAACATTATCAGCCACAGCTATCCAGTAGCCTTTAGCTTAGCTACAATGCACAGGCTAACAAGGAATAAAGCAGTCACAAGGATTACACAACAGACACACACAAAGATGCAGTGATGATGTGGCCAACAAATAAACAACTAACGTACTTTGCTTTGGACGCACACACACACAGGAAAACAACTGTGGTTCAACTGTACAGCAGAGCAGCTCTTCAGGTTCACACTGAACTGAAACACACACTCAGCCAAGTGTGTGTGTGTCAGTCACAGGAGTCTCTGATGTGGTGAAAGTTATTGTATGAAGCAGGTGCTTGTTGGCAGGTTGTGTTGCATTGTGTCTACTCACATGAGGAAAAGGTTCTGGTATGATTATACAACACAGCAGCTTTACAAATGAGCAGAGGAACTCGAAATTACAAGGATTAATAAAACGTACAAGGTTATAGCATTAATTAAAAGAAACACTAAGGTTAAAAAACATTATTTACTTTATTAAGTATTTGAAAGTTTATTATGAGAAGTCCTTATTCTTTGTTAGTTCCCTGTACTGTGCTGTTACTGGTTAACCTTCTAGATAGTGTTAACACATTAGTATTGGCCGATCATAACATTGACATTAACTCACACTCTGGGATTATATTATAAGTGTTTTGTTGTTACAAATGTGTGTGGTTAATAATAGTAAGATGGTTTATGTTTCCTAGTGTCCCACTGTTAACAACCTGAAGTTGAGTGACAGGGAACTCATTTTGTGTGATTTAACTCATCTTAAAAAGGGGAACTATACTTGGAGCAGGCAGGAGAATAAATATACAACTCTCATACCTCTACAATATTTCTTTGTTTTTTACTCAGTGTTTGAATGTAATGGTTTTTCCGAGCAGTAACTTAAACTGAAGTAAATGTAACTTACTACAATTTTTTTTTATATAGCATGAATTCAATCTAAACAAAAACATCATTTTTTTTTAATAACCGTGATTATATAATTAATATCTGTGAATTCCAGCTGCAGTATAAAGACAATCAATGGAATATTTAATGTTTTCATATAAGTTATGTTTTATAAACTCATTCTGTATTTTAATGACAGCACAGTGTCTGTAGCTGTCAGGTAAACTAACTGCACTGCCAAGTGCTATCAAGTGGATTCAATCCAGCAATACATCAAATAGAAAATGAACAAACAAGCTGGAGGAACAGGATCAGAGAATCCTTCTGGCAGGATGACCACACTCATATAACTGAGGTGGAGAATATAAATATTAAAAAGACATAATCATTGAAGAGGCCAAACACATTTGTATGAACGAGGGACTCGCTCTGAAGACTCGGAGGCTCCCGGTTGTTTCAGAGAAATACTGCAGCACACAGAAACATGAGGAGCACGGTCACGAGGATCAACCCGAGACACGTCTCTTTCTCTTTCCCATCAGGTGCTGCAGTGATGTGGCTTCTCACCAGTGAGGACTCTGGTCACGTTCAGTCAATTCACCACAACACGGGAAATCTCTCCCACATCTTCGGGGATTAACAACTTTTCCTCTGAGTGGATCCTAATGTGCTTTCTTAAGGATGCTGCATGAATAAAGCTCATCCCACACATGTTGCAGATATATGGCTTCTCACCCGTGTGGAGTCTCATGTGACCTCTCAGGGCCGACCTCTGTTTGAAATTTTTCCCGCATATTTCACAGAAAAACGGTCTCTCTCCCGTGTGGCGACGAATGTGCTCTTCCAAGTGAACCTTCCGAGTGAAGGTTTTTCCGCAGAAGTCACAAGAGAACGGCCTCTCCCCCGTGTGGACCCTCAGGTGTAGGGTCAACCTGGACTTACAGAGAAAAGCTTTCCCACAAGTTTCACAGGAATACGGCTTCTCACCTGTGTGAGCCCTCATGTGGACCAGCAAGTTTGAATTGGTCAAGAAAGTTTTCTGACACAGTTCACATGAAAACGGCCTCTCACCCGTGTGGAGTCTCATGTGAACTCTCAGGGCCGACCGCTGCTTGAAATTTTTCCCACAGAGTTTGCAGAAAAAGGGTCTCTCTCCCGTGTGACGACTGATGTGCTCCTCCAAGTGAACCTTCCGACCGAAGGTTTTCCCGCAGGTGTCACAAGAAAACGGCCTCTCACCTGTGTGGGTTCTTTTGTGTGTTCTCAATGCAGAGTTGTTGCTAAATTGTTTCCCACATGTGTTGCAGGTGTACGGCTTCTCACCTGTGTGGTTTCTCATGTGGATCAAAAAGCCCAACTTAGAGGTGAGAAATTTCCCACAAGTTTCACAAGAAAACGACTTCTCACCTGTGTGGATTCTCAGATGTTTGTCCAGTTTGGACTTAGCATCAAACCCTTTTCCACAAGTGTCACATGAGAAAGACGTCTTCCCTGTGTGAGTGGAGCAGGGACTCTGTGTCGGGGGGGAGTGGTTTCTCTGGGACTCTTCTTCTCTAGTCGGTCCTGGGTCCACATGCTCACTTCCTCTCTGAGCTCGGCTCTCAGCTCCAGGAGAGATGTGGGAGAGGAGCTGCTGCTCACTGGTTGGTTCTGGTTCACTGTGATCACTTCCCTTCATAAGGAGACCTCAACATGAAGGTATCGTCCTCCTGCTTCAGGACAAGCTGCTCCCCCTCCTGACTGGTGCAGAGCTCCTCCTGCTCCTCTTTAATCTGTGGAGGCTCTGGATCCTCTTGGTCCAGACTGGGGTTCCTCTCCTGGTCCGTGAGAAGCTCCTCCTCCTTACAGACATGTTGCTCTGGAAGCTCTGGAGGCTCTGGAGGCTCTGGAGGAACAAAGATACAAGAGATCACTCATGTGAAGAGAAAGAACCAATAAAAACACATTAAATCCTTTAGGATTCTGAGTCCTGTTCCTGTGTTAGTGTCTCAGTCCACTCAGCTTGTCCTCACCTGTCCTCTGGAGCTCTATCTCCGGGCTCCACACGATGTCCAGCAGTCTGCGCTGTGGATCGATCTCTTCATTGAAGTGGATGATACTACCACTGACTCCAGGTCTTTCTCCAGCAGCAGCAGGATCCTCATGGTCCAGACCTGAGTTCCTGTCCCGGGCACAGAGCTGCTGGGCCGTGAGAGTCTTCCTCTTCTTCCAGACATGTTGCCGTGGGAACTCTGCAGGTACAAAGACTCAGAGTAAACAACAAACTGTGTTTTACGAGTCTTTGTCAAAAGTGTATTTGTCCTGGTTTTTGAACTGGGGCCTCATTTATAACCGTTGTGTAGGTTCTACTTCACACAAAAGATTAAATCTATTAAAAAAAACTTAACGAGAGGATGTGAGCACTCACACAAACTTTGACTCATTCATATGAACATTTGGGAAACAGGACAGTGGGGACACAGACGTGAGGGGACAGACTGAAGCTGGAATCAAAATCCACTTTCTGTCTCAGTCCACTCAGCTTGTCCTCACCTGTCCTGTGTTAGTGTCTCAGTCCACTCAGCTTGTCCTCACCTGTCCTGTGTTAGTGTCTCACTCAGCTTGTCCTCACCTGTCCTGTGTTAGTGTCTCACTCAGCTTGTCCTCACCTGTCCTGTGTTAGTGTCTCACTCAGCTTGTCCTCACCTGTCCTGTGTTAGTGTCTCACTCAGCTTGTCCTCACCTGTCCTGTGGAGCTTTATCTCCGGTTTCCACACGATGTCCAACAGTCTTCTCTGTCGATCGATCTCTTCCTCGTACTCGAGGACAGTTTGTTCGAACACTCTGAATATCTCTTCAGCAGCAGCAGTTAGTCGCTCGTGGACAAAGTCTCTCAGACACTGAACTGAAGACATTGTTGCTTCATCAGCGCTCGAACATTTATCTGCGACACGACGACACCATCGTCTTCCAGCTAGCTGCACACATCCACACAGCTAGCACACAGCTAGCCAGGCTAACACTTCCGGTCTGCGCGCCAGCTAGCTGTCATGTCCCGGAAGTGGAACTGAGTTACTTCCGCTTCGAAGCTTTACCGTTAATCAAATAAAGTTTGAGTAAAATGACCGGAAGTGTTTCAGCGGCCGCCACAGGGATTGATTTTTCGATATGATGAAGAAAGGAGCTTTAATGCCTAATGATCTACTTCAGCAAAGGAAACACTGAATCATCCTTTATGAAAGGACATGTCCCTCAAGTCTTTCAGGCAGCTGAATTTAAAGTGACATCAGCTCATAGTTTCACCTGGACACACACATAAAATAAAAATAACTATCAGCTTTTATTCTCCTGAAAAGAAGCAGAACTTATGTGAATCCTCACATTGATCTGAGCTCCTGATCAATGTGATCAACAATCACTATAAATCGTTTTTCAATAAAATATATTAGCGTTATTTCCTGTTTGTGATTATTCAATGTCTCCTCTGTAAAAACTGAAATAGTATTTTCCCAGATTTCACAGACTATCCCTCCAGGTGATAAGTGAAGATTTATGGGGACATGAGGACATGGCGGGTGGCAGGGCAGAGCCGGAGAAGGCAGAGCTGTGTCTCAGCAGGCAGGAGAATAAATGTCGGAAATTCAACTCAATATTTCTTCTTATATTACTCAAAAAACAGAATCATAACATCATGATGCATTTGTATGTAAATATGTGTACGTGCAATAACTTTTAATGTGAAGGAGACTAACTAAAAGTATTTTTCTTGGGATATGTAGAGAAAAAAATAACATGAAATGAATCCAAGCAAATATATCTGATAGTTTTTATTAACACACGTGTTATTTAATATCTGTGAATTCCAGCTGCAGTATAAAGACAATCAATGGAATATTTAATGTTTTCATATAAGTTATGTTTTATAAACTCATTCTGTATTTTAATGACAGCACAGTGTCTGTAGCTGTCAGGTAAACTAACTGCACTGCCAAGTGCTATCAAGTGGATTCAATCCAGCAATACATCAAATAGAAAATGAACAAACAAGCTGGAGGAACAGGATCAGAGAATCCTTCTGGCAGGATGACCACACTCATATAACTGAGGTGGAGAATATAAATATTAAAAAGACATAATCATTGAAGAGGCCAAACACATTTGTATGAACGAGGGACTCGCTCTGAAGACTCGGAGGCTCCCGGTTGTTTCAGAGAAATACTGCAGCACACAGAAACATGAGGAGCACGGTCACGAGGATCAACCCGAGACACGTCTCTTTCTCTTTCCCATCAGGTGCTGCAGTGATGTGGCTTCTCACCAGTGAGGACTCTGGTCACGTTCAGTCAATTCACCACAACACGGGAAATCTCTCCCACATCTTCAGGGATTAACAACTTTTCCTCTGAGTGGATCCTAATGTGCTTTCTTAAGGATGTTGGATAAATGAAACTCCTCCCACACGTGCTGCAGATACACGGCTTCTCACCCGTGTGGAGTCTCATGTGGACCAGCAAGTTTGTTTTGACCAAGAAAGTTTTCTGACATATTTCACATGAAAACGGCCTCTCACCCGTGTGGACTCTCATGTGCACTCTCAGGGCCGACCTCTGTTTGTAATTTTTCCCACATAGTTTGCAGAAAAACGGTCTCTCTCCCGTGTGACGGCTGATGTGCTCTTGCAGGTGAACCTTCCGACTGAATGTTTGCCCGCAGAAGTCACAAGAATACGGCTTCTCCCCCGTGTGGACCCTCAGGTGTAGGGTCAACCTGGACTTACAGAGAAAAGCTTTCCCACAAGTGTCACATGAAAAGGGCCTCTCTCCTGTGTGGATTCTCACATGTGTGTTCAGTTTGGATTTGGTCATAAACACTTTTCCACAAATGTCACACATGAAAGACGTCTTCTCTGTGTGAGTGGAGCAGTGACTCTGTGTCGGGGGGGAGTTGTTTCTCTGGGACTCTTCATCTCTAGTCGGTCCTGGGTCCACATGGTCACTTCCTCTCTGAGCTCGGCTCTCAGCTCCAGGAGAGATGTGGGAGAGGAGCTGCTGCTCACTGGTTGGTTCTGGTTCACTGTGATCACTTCCCTCATAAGGGGACCTCAACATAAATGTCTGGATCTGCTTCAGGACAAGCTGCTCCCCCTCCTGACTGGTGCAGAGCTCCTCCTGCTCCTCTTTAATCTGTGGAGGCTCTGGATCCTCTTGGTCCAGACTGGGGTTCCTCTCCTGGTCAGTGAGAAGCTCCTCCTCCTTACAGACGTGTTGCTCTGGAAGCTCTGGAGGAACAAAGAGACAAGAGATCACTCATGTGATGAGAACCAGACGTCTAAGCAGATACAGATCAGTGCTGTGTCGTCAGGACCAACAAGTTATCAGTAAGATGAAACCTTAGTGTAAACAATAATAATCAACTTTATTTATATAGCACCTTTAAAAACAGCTTTTTTAGCAAAGCAAAAAGAAGGTAGACAAATGGGATGGAGGCAAAGTGACAGACATCAAAAATTGAGGTGGTCAAAAATTAAGTCGCATACAAATGTTTTCACACAAAAGCAGAAGAGCGACAATAAAAAAATTAACAAGTAAAATAAAAGGTCGTAAGAAAATGATACAAATATTAAAAAAAGGTTATGTTTCATAAAAAAGAAAGATCGTGATATGGGTTAAAATCTACACAAATAATTATGAACGACCCTCTTGGCATTTAAAATGGTAATTTGTTGCCTGGTGTCATTTACTGTACTTGCAAAAGCATTAAAAAAACACTGTCACACATCTTGTGAGGTATCGGTTAAACGAGTGGGGGGGGTATTTACCATGAATACCATTTCGAGAGTAGATGACCGGTGAAGAGATGGTGGAAAATGAACCAATAGAAACAAGTTAAATGCTTTAGGATCCTATGAGTCCTGTTCCTGTGTTTTCATTAAGTCCATTCAGCTTGTCCTCACCTGTCCTGTCTTAGTGTCTCTCAGTCCACTCAGCTTGTCCTCACCTGTCCTCTGGAGCTCTATCTCCGGGCTCCACACGATGTCCAGCAGTCTGCGCTGTGGATCGATCTCTTCATTGAAGTGGATGATACTTCCACTGACTCCAGGTCTTTCTCCAGCAGCAGCAGGATCCTCATGGTCCAGACCTGAGTTCCTGTCCCGGGCACAGAGCTGCTGGGCCGTGAGAGTCTTCCTCTTCTTCCAGACATGTTGCCGTGGGAACTCTGCAGGTACAAAGACTCAGAGTAAACAACAACTCACCAAAGCAGAGACCGTCACTGAGATCTGTACGGCTGCTTTCAGACCTGTGAACAACAAGGTCCGAGTGAGACTCAGTTCCTCCACCTGACCTCCTGTATAAGTGTGACCAGCAGGGGGGGGCGGGGGGGGGGCTTCTAACACAGGAGACAAATGTCTCTGGTGACAAAGTGCTGACACACACGATGAAGACACAGATGAAGAAGTGAAGAGAGTTTGTTGTGATCAGAGCTGACAACGTGTCAGGTGATGTAAACATGATCACATGACCTCTGCAGCAGAGGTAACAGGTCACTTCCTGTGTCTCTCAGTCCACTCAGCTTGTCCTCACCTGTCCTGTGTTAGTGTCTCTCAGTCCATTCAGCTTGTCCTCACCTGTCCTGTGTTAGTGTCTCAGTCCATTCAGCTTGTCCTCACCTGTCCTGTGTTAGTGTCTCAGTCCACTCAGCTTGTCCTCACCTGTCCTGTGTTAGTGTCTCAGTCCACTCAGCTTGTCCTCACCTGTCCTGTGTTAGTGTCTCAGTCCACTCAGCTTGTCCTCACCTGTCCTGTGTTAGTGTCTCAGTCCACTCAGCTTGTCCTCACCTGTCCTGTGTTAGTGTCTCACTCAGCTTGTCCTCACCTGTCCTGTGTTAGTGTCTCACTCAGCTTGTCCTCACCTGTCCTGTGTTAGTGTCTCACTCAGCTTGTCCTCACCTGTCCTGTGTTAGTGTCTCAGTCCATTCAGCTTGTCCTCACCTGTCCTGTGTTAGTGTCTCAGTCCATTCAGCTTGTCCTCACCTGTCCTGTGTTAGTGTCTCAGTCCACTCAGCTTGTCCTCACCTGTCCTGTGTTAGTGTCTCAGTCCACTCAGCTTGTCCTCACCTGTCCTGTGTTAGTGTCTCACTCAGCTTGTCCTCACCTGTCCTGTGTTAGTGTCTCAGTCCATTCAGCTTGTCCTCACCTGTCCTGTGTTAGTGTCTCAGTCCATTCAGCTTGTCCTCACCTGTCCTGTGTTAGTGTCTCAGTCCACTCAGCTTGTCCTCACCTGTCCTGTGTTAGTGTCTCAGTCCACTCAGCTTGTCCTCACCTGTCCTGTGTTAGTGTCTCAGTCCACTCAGCTTGTCCTCACCTGTCCTGTGTTAGTGTCTCAGTCCACTCAGCTTGTCCTCACCTGTCCTGTGTTAGTGTCTCACTCAGCTTGTCCTCACCTGTCCTGTGTTAGTGTCTCACTCAGCTTGTCCTCACCTGTCCTGTGTTAGTGTCTCACTCAGCTTGTCCTCACCTGTCCTGTGTTAGTGTCTCACTCAGCTTGTCCTCACCTGTCCTGTGTTAGTGTCTCACTCAGCTTGTCCTCACCTGTCCTGTGTTAGTGTCTCTCAGTCCACTCAGCTTGTCCTCACCTGTCCTGTGTTAGTGTCTCTCAGTCCATTCAGCTTGTCCTCACCTGTCCTGTGTTAGTGTCTCAGTCCATTCAGCTTGTCCTCACCTGTCCTGTGTTAGTGTCTCAGTCCACTCAGCTTGTCCTCACCTGTCCTGTGTTAGTGTCTCAGTCCACTCAGCTTGTCCTCACCTGTCCTGTGTTAGTGTCTCAGTCCACTCAGCTTGTCCTCACCTGTCCTGTGTTAGTGTCTCAGTCCACTCAGCTTGTCCTCACCTGTCCTGTGTTAGTGTCTCACTCAGCTTGTCCTCACCTGTCCTGTGTTAGTGTCTCACTCAGCTTGTCCTCACCTGTCCTGTGTTAGTGTCTCACTCAGCTTGTCCTCACCTGTCCTGTGTTAGTGTCTCAGTCCATTCAGCTTGTCCTCACCTGTCCTGTGTTAGTGTCTCAGTCCATTCAGCTTGTCCTCACCTGTCCTGTGTTAGTGTCTCAGTCCACTCAGCTTGTCCTCACCTGTCCTGTGTTAGTGTCTCAGTCCACTCAGCTTGTCCTCACCTGTCCTGTGTTAGTGTCTCAGTCCACTCAGCTTGTCCTCACCTGTCCTGTGTTAGTGTCTCAGTCCACTCAGCTTGTCCTCACCTGTCCTGTGTTAGTGTCTCAGTCCACTCAGCTTGTCCTCACCTGTCCTGTGTTAGTGTCTCACTCAGCTTGTCCTCACCTGTCCTGTGTTAGTGTCTCACTCAGCTTGTCCTCACCTGTCCTGTGTTAGTGTCTCACTCAGCTTGTCCTCACCTGTCCTGTGTTAGTGTCTCACTCAGCTTGTCCTCACCTGTCCTGTGTTAGTGTCTCACTCAGCTTGTCCTCACCTGTCCTGTGTTAGTGTCTCACTCAGCTTGTCCTCACCTGTCCTGTGTTAGTGTCTCACTCAGCTTGTCCTCACCTGTCCTGTGTTAGTGTCTCTCAGTCCACTCAGCTTGTCCTCACCTGTCCTGTGGAGCTTTATCTCCGGTTTCCACACGATGTCCAACAGTCTTCTCTGTCGATCGATCTCTTCCTCGTACTCGAGGACAGTTTGTTCGAACACTCTGAATATCTCTTCAGCAGCAGCAGTTAGTCGCTCGTGGACAAAGTCTCTCAGACACTGAACTGAAGACATTGTTGCTTCATCAGCGCTCGAACATTTATCTGCGACACGACGACACCATCGTCTTCCAGCTAGCTGCACACATCCACACAGCTAGCACACAGCTAGCCAGGCTAACACTTCCGGTCTGCGCGCCAGCTAGCTGTCATGTCCCGGAAGTGGAACTGAGTTACTTCCGCTTTGAAGCTTTACCGTTAACAAAATAAAAGGTATTTCACTATTGCGATCAAAAGTGATAAATTACCAAAATGTGTGTGTGTGTGTGTGTGTGTTTGTGTGTGTTTGTGTGTTTGTGTGTGAGTGTGTGTGTGGGTGTGTGTGTGTATGTGTGTGTCTGTATTCGACCCATCAGTGGTGAAGCTGAGCAGCGTTAGGACCCAGAGCAGCAACTGTCAGAGTTTGTGCAGTAAAAATAGCAGCAGTGTGTGTGTGTGTGTGTGTGTGTGCGTGCGTGCTTGTGTGTGTGTGTGTGTGTGTGTGTGTGTGTGTGTGTGTGTGCGTGCGTGTGCGTGTGTAGGTCATGAGGAGACCTGCACAGACCGGATCAGTCGGATCTGTCCGTCCTCCTGCAGGACCGAACAGGGAGCACTGTCGTCTGTCACTCAGGAGATCCTCTGACAGCTGGAGGTGAGTCAGACTCGCTACTTTACATTATTCAGGATTTTTCTTTGGAACATAATTAAGTCTTATTGCATGTTTGTCCGTGTGTGTGTGTGTGTGATTGTGTGTGTGTGTGTGTGTGTTTGTGTTTCTTAAGATGTGGAACATTTTACAGTGTAGACATATGTCTGAGTTGAATCAATGTCATACGTTTAAGTGAGTCAATTATATTAATAGTCAGTTTTTTACAGTTATTGTTCAGTTTGCAAAAAATCCAGAAATGAGAAACCTCCAACCACTGAATACTCGTCATGAGAAACAGAGACTCAACTCAAAGCTCAAACACAAGGTGGATGGAGAGTTGTCCTCTCTGCTCCTGTAAACACGATGCTGGTTTCTTTTAACCACCTTGTTTTGACCGTGACCAGCTGGCTCCACATCTAACCAACCTTTCAACCACAGACCTGAATGAATAGTTGAAATGGTCACATGGGTTACTGTCAATCACAAGCTGACAGATGTTGATGGTTCTCCCTCTCAGCCTCTGACCAGGATGCTGCAGCTGTGTAAAGTCACCAAAGCTCTGTTCATCAGTGATGCTCGCTCTGCCTGCAGCGACGAGCTCCTCCAGCAGGAGGCGGTGACGCTCTGCATCAACGTGTCCAAGCAGCAGCCGTTTCCCTCCACTAGCGTCACCAAGTTGCAGGTGCCAGTGTACGATGACCCCAACGAGGACCTGTACAGCCACTTCGACCGATGTGCAGACGCCATCCAGAAGGAGGCGACCCGCGGAGGACGCAGCGTCGTCTACTGCAAGAACGGACGCAGCCGTTCGGCCACCATCTGCATCGCCTACCTGATGAAGCACCGCCGGCTGAACCTGACGGAGGCCTTACAGGTGGGAATGGCTGTTTCTCTCTGTATGTTAGCACTGTGGTCCGCTGGCGACCTGTTCAGGGCTCACCCCACCTCCCACCAAATGTCAGATGGGACTGGCTCCAGCTCCCACCACAACCAGCAAAGGATTACCGGGCTAGATGAAGGATGGATAATAGTTGTTGAGTATAGTGTTGGATCTGATCCTGCAGCTCTGGAGTCAGAGAGGTGCTCAATGCATGATGGGAGTTCTCCTAGATGTCTAGAGCTACAGCAGCATAACTAAGGGATGGTTCAGGACCTGATCCAGAACTATAGGTTGGATCAAAGAGGAATGGTGTCTGACTCCAGAACACAGGGGTTGGGTTCCTTATATTTTGGCCTTTTTTAAAAGTCCGGAAACAGTAATGACGATAGGGTCAAAGTCCAAAGTGAACTGATGCTGAATAACACTTTCTTCTGTATTTTGTTCTCTGATCTGCTAGAAGGTGAAGACGTCTCGTCACGTGATTGATCCGAACCCCGGCTTCATGTCTCAGCTGCAGAGATATGAACTTGATCTGCGTAAAAGACGAGGAGAGACCTGATCCTCGGCTGAGAACCCTCGAACTGCTCTGAAGATGAACCGCTTCCTCCCCGTCCACCACTGCAGCTCCATCTGATCTCCATCTTTCTCACTGTGAATATTTAAACTTAATCAACCATAGATTCTAGATTCAAAATGAACTTTTCATATTGAAAACTGAAAGAGAGGGAGCACTCGCGTCTTTATCATTGAAGTCATTGTTTGTCCCTAATGAAACATTATATTACAGATCCTGTACATAGTTTAGATATTTAGTAACGTTAACAGGGAGAGTAAAATAAAAAAGGTAGTAGATATAAACTGCACAACAATGCTAATACTGTAGTATATAATGTATAGTGACGCAATGCAAATCAATATACAACAACATGACCTATTTTCTGACATTTCATTAATTAAACAAATATTTGATTAGTTGCGTGGTCAGTGTGAGCTCATCCCTCCACCAACTTGATCCAGATGTCTATTTGGATCAAATCACAAATACTTCAACAGTATGTAGTTTTAAAAGTAAATAATAATTCAGTACTACACAAGTATATGATTAATACTGTAACCAGCCATCAAATGTCTTAACCTGTACTGGACCTAGATAAAACAAGGATAGACTAGATAGATAGAAGGTGTAGATGGAGCGAACAGTGAAATAAGATCAAACTTGATCCGTTATAGAGCGGCAGCATATCGTCACGGAGGGTTCTGATATATTCAGATGAAGATATTACTCATTGATTCTGAAGCCGGTTGATCATAAACTGTTAAAGCTACAGTTCTTATTGTGTTTACACTGTGAATAACGACGAATCATTTCTCGTCTGGAACCGACTAGATGAATATTTGTAGTGATGGGATGAAACATGGAGGACTCAGTGTTTGTGTGTTTGTAAATCTCAGGTGTGTCATTGATTGATCTGTCTTCTGATTGGTTTTCCTTTTTTTCCCCACTACAAATAATTTTTCTTTCCAGTTCTGGTTTTGAAAAATAAAATATTTTCTTCTTCTTTTATTTGTTTTCAAATCACAAGTTATATCAGGGATTATTTGATGGTACAGGGACTGTGCTCAGTGATGCTGTGGTTTAGAACTGAATTTAAAAATACTGATTTAACATAGCAGACCTTGAAATGTGTCTTCTCATGAGCCTGTGGAGATGAACACAAACAGATCTGTTGACTTCAGTGAGCTTCCAGTTTGCAGCTGTAACACAAAGGCCTTCTGATCATGCTGCGTTTCCCTTTAAGACTCTGCTGAAGAACAAACATGTGCAAATGAAATAAAGCTCTGCTCCCTCAGGATTCTGATTCTGAACCAGCTCTGTGATTCTAACTGATTGAAAAAATAAAATGGGTGAGATCGTTGGAGTGAAAATATTGTGATTTCTTCAGTGAGCTTTCAAATGTGGAGTTTAGTTTGTAAAGTGGACGAATCAAACAGTGACATCATGAAAACACTTTAAATTCCCTCGATCCAGATTCTTTTTATTTAAACACGCCTCAGACATCTGTGAACACGTTAAACCATGTTCTGTCTCATGATGTTAAAGAAGGACATACTTTTTTTCTCTTGGTCAGCAACTAAACTTTATTGGTTCTTTCTTGGGTCACGCTCCAGGCCGCCACAACATTTCCTGGAAATCGGTTTGGCAGTTTTTGCGTATTCCTGAACTTCACTAAGCTTCACAACATGTGTGTGTGTGTGTGTGTGTGTGGGGCGGGGGCGGTTCATGTTTGTTCTTTCATTCCTCCCACTATCCACCAATGAAGCCAAAATGAAACCACTGACTGCAGTAAAATATAAATTGAACTGTTGGTGGCGCCAGAAGAAAAATCTGAGAATCATTAGAAACAGTAGGATTCATCCTCTGGGGACCAAGATACTTGATAACTGATCTTAAACTCAGGATGGTGTCATTGTTTTTCAGCCATTTTTATGGTTAAGTTGATACAAAGATCAAAGAAGGTAATCACAGCCTCTTTAGACAGGATGCCTTTATTAAAGTGTATTAAAGCATTAAGACAGACTGGGTGGAGTTTTGGGGCTGGAGGTGGTTTAGATGTCAGACGGTGGTTGTGGAGGTCGACTGCTCCATTCTTCACGCACTCTGTGGATCCACTCGTTGTAGTTGGACACCTTCGTGTAGATGCCCAGCTTGTCCTCCCTGCCGCAGCCCTCGCCCCAGGACACCAGGCCAATCAGGAACCAGGTGCCTCGGTACAAAGTGACCATCGGTCCGCCGCTGTCCCCCTCACAGGCGTCCATCCTCTGGCCGAGGATCCCGGCGCAGAGGACGTTGTCGGAGATGTTTCGGGACATCTGCTTGGAGCAGATGCTGTGGCTCACCAGCGGGACCTTGATGACGTTGAGTGCAGAGCTGAGGCGGGTGCTACCCAGGCTTTCTGTGCCCCAGCCCGACACCACAGTGATGGTGCCGTTGAGGTGGAGCACCCGCTCAGCGAAATCCTGTCCCGGCAGGCACACAGGGATGATGTATTTGGAGAATTGGGCGGGCGTCTCCAAACGCAGGAGGGCGATGTCGTTGTCCAGCGTCCTGCTGTTGTAGTTTGGATGTTTGAAGGTCTTGTCGACCTTCAGCACCATCTCTGTGCCTTCATCCTTGAGACGCTCATAGTCACCTGAAGACAGAACACAGCGTTTTCCCAGGATACCTGTTAGCGGGGGGGCTTTGTGCCTGTTGCTGTCACCAACTAGTCACGATGTGATCTCCTGTAGGAGAAGGTTGTTCCCTCTTTGTCTAAGAACAAAATCTTTTAGTTCAGGACTTATTGATTTTAGGTTCAGACTTTCTAATGCTCTCACTCAAAACCCTCCACTCCCACTACAATATAACCTGCTTGTGCTCAAACTGTGTGCTTGCACATTTCCTCCAGCTATAGTTCTCCACCGGATTTCTCCTCTGTATAACTCTCTCAAAATTCCTCCACCAATAGGATGCAAGGTGTAGTTTAAACAAATACAAATCTGAGTACAAGTGCACAGTTTGAGCAGATTCATCTAAGCACAAGCAGGAGCTATTTGAGTGAAAGCTTTTCAAAATCTGAATGTGGAATCAGGCTCTTCTCTAAAACTGAAGGACCAAACTCCGGAACAAGGAGGAAAAAGACTCATTTAACAGGAGACGCAGCGTGTGACCATCACAATGTCCCACTGTTGGTTTAGAGGAGGGGACGTCTCCTTTAGTTTCTTATTACTGTTTGGTATGAGCAGAGAGAAAACTCACCGAGTCGAACACGGAATTTCACGAAGTTGTCGAGGCAGTGAGCGGCCGTCAGGACCCAGTTCTGATCGATGAGGACGCCGCCGCACTCAAAACATCCTTTGGAGTTCATCAACAGCACCTGCACATGAAAAAACTCCACCGTTAAATATTCATGAAACATATATACAACAATCAAAAGTTAAATAAAGTTAAGTTCAAAGTTTAAGCCCGGGATTGGTTTGAACAGATATGGTTGAGGAATCACAAACAGTTCCAACTTTGCCATATTTAATTTCTTCAAAATTTAAAAAAATTAATGTTAGAGTCTTGTTACCTGCCAGGGACTCTCCCCCTTTTTCCCAACCTCCCCTGCCACCATCCAGGGAAGCAGACCATCCATGGGTTCGGTGTAGGACGACCTGCCGATCAGCAGCTGACCGCAGGACGAGGGACCTTCAGGGACAACACAGTCATTCTCATATAAACACATGAAAACTGGAATGTGCATGAAACGTGTTACACAAGTGACATTCTAGTGCACACAGGTAAAGCTACATTAGTGCACATAGGTTCCGTGATGTGACTGAGTGGTTCCTCACCTTTCGGGACACACTCCCTGGAGTCCTCCTGCAGTTTGTATCCGCTCACACAGCTGCAGCTCCTCGTCCGACCGTCCTCGCTCTCCGTGCACTCATGGTCACAGCCGCCGTTCTCCACAGAGCAGTTAGTGGCGGTTACAACTGAACAACACAGGTTGTACACATTTACACTCAGATCACAAGGGTTTTACTGGCGCTTTAATTCAAATGTGATTCTTTGAGTTTGAGCTCATCTTCCTTTGCTACGATGTCTGTTGTGTAACAGGGATTTGTGCACGTTTAAGTGTATTTCTATGGCAACATGGGGGAAGAGCCCCTGACAAATTGTCCATTTTGTAGGAAAATGAAGTTGAGTCTGGAGTCTTGTCTGTTCGCTGGCAGGATTTCACAAACACCAGAGACTTTTTTGTTGATTCTCAAGGAAGTTTATGATTCTTTGTGAAAAAGTTAGGACAACATTAGGGACAGATACTCATGAGTGTGTGCGATTTTGTGCAGATTCAAATAAAATCTGGATCTAGTTGGATTCATGTTGTCCATAGAGGTGTAGACTTTTTCCAGCCATTGTACGATCACGAATAAGGTTGTAAACCCACAACCTGCACCAACGTGTAGCTGGGAATCGTAATGTGGCCTGACTAAACGGTTGTTTGTAATTTAAGGCGTCTGTCCAGTGTGTATGATTTAGTGACATCTAGTGGTGAAGTGTCATGTTGCAGCTGAACACCCGTTTCAAGAGATGCTGTGGTGGCTTCAGTTGTCATTGAAACTCAAAAGGTTGAGTCTGTCCAGTCTAGGCTACTGTAAAAACATGGCTGCCTCCATAGAGAGGGCTCGCTCCTGATGTAAACATAAAGGATTTAAATATAAAGTATATAAATATAAAGGGTCCATTCTAGGGTAAAGAAAACTACAATTCGTACAATTTAGATGAAACAAACTAGTGAAAACATCACAAAGAATTGTTTTTCAGTTTCTAACAATTGATCCTTTAACCTAAATCTTACACACTGGACCTTTAAAGGTCGGAGGAGTTTTCTGAAACATTCGATGGAACCTGATAGATAGATAGATAGATGGATACTTTATTAATCCCGTGGGAAATTCAGACTGATAATAGTCAAATATTCAAGCCTAAGTGGAATGTTTCTGTGCTCAAAAAAACAGCTCAGGTCTTTAAATCGTCTTTATCGACATCAGACTCACGCCGGTCACAGTATCTGCCCTCGTATCCAGGGTAACAGCGGCAGGTGTAGGCCTGGTACTGGTCCACACAGGTTCCATTAACACACATGTTGGAGTGACACTGGTTCCCATCTGAAAAGGTCAGATCAGACTTGGGCTTCAGACACTGACGATACATGGAAACGTTTACAACAGTGATGGTTTTTCACTCTGAGCTTCAAACTGATCGTCGACTGGAAACCAGAGTTCACATGCTTCAGTGTGTCTCATGTTAAAGAGGACACGTCTCTCACCTATGTACCGGGTCCAGAACTCCAGCTGTCAACACACAAAACAACATGTCAGTGATGAAGCTTCATCAGTAACGAGCAGTGACCTACGATGTGGAAACTCCTGGAAAACAGCTGCATGAACATGAGCATGAGAACATAGTGTTAAATATGAAATGTAAAGGCTTCACAGTCCTGTTGGTAACGTCCTGTTCCTCCCTCCAGGCTGCAGCAGCTGGAATCACATGTGTTCTTCAATGAATGATAGAAGCTGCGTCTCACTCCAGGCTCCGCCTCCTTCAGAGGCTGCATTTAACATCTCATTACGAAACTGAAATGAACTGATTAAAGGTTCAGTGTGTGGGATTCAGTGACATCTAGTGGTAAAGTTTCATGTTGCAGCTAAATCACCTCACCTCACCCCCCCCTTCTAAACATGAAAGAGAACATGTGGAAGCTTCCGTTGTCATAAAAACTCAAAAGGTTTAGTTTGTCTCGTTTGGGCTCCTGTAAAAAACATGGCTGCCTCTGTAGAGAGGACCTGCTCCTGATATTTACACAAAGTATTTAAATACTTTATATTTAAATACTTTATATTTAAATACGCCCATTCTAGGGTCAAGAAAACAACGATTTGTACAATTTAGATGAAACACACCAGTGAAAACATCTCTAGGATTATTATATATTAAACCTCTAACAGCAGATCCTTTAATGTGAATCTTACAGACCGGACCTTTAAATGGAAGAATCTTTGTAAAATGGTGTAAATTCATCTCACTGTGGCTTCCCTGGTTTGGAAGATCTCTCTGGCCTCCTCGAAGTCACACTTCTCCTCCACACACTCCCGCTCCATGGAGGCGGGTTTCAGCTCCTCCAGGAAGGAGTTGGCCCGACGGGAGCGGAGCAGCATGTGAGCCTCAGCCGGGTCAGAGAACACTGAGGGATTCACAGGGTTAAACACCTGGCGTCCTCCAGCTCCTCCACACCTCCGTCCGTCTCACAGCTTCAGTTCCATGCGTCCAGGTTCTGAGATCTCTGTCCATGTTCATTACCAATGTGACGTTTGGGAGCTTTAACAGCAGGAATCTCAAAGCCTGGACGGATGAAGCTCGCTGTCAATCTGTCGTCCATACTCACACACCTGAGACACTGAGCCCTGACGCAGACCACAGAGCGACGGTGACGGACACCAAGAGGACGAGGCGGGACATGGTGTCAATCAAACCTGCAGCCAATGAGACGTCATCGTGTTTAGATCGACTCAGCGTCTCCAGTGAAGCAGACGACCACACAAACATTACAATTCATATCAACATCTGAGCGAAGGCGTTAACGTGAATCACGATTCTTGAGACAAAATCACAACAACATCATATCTTTTCTTTTTTGTCTTAATGTTTCTGAGAATCGCTGAAACCCTGTTTGAACCCTGAAACGACCTTTGACCCCGGGAGCTGAAGGGGTCGAATCGAAGACTCAGAGAAACAAGTGGGACGAGTGTTTTGGTACTTACGTGTGAAGACTCCGAGCTTTGGACAGAGACGAGGCTCCGCTGGGTTTCTACCGTTAATAACTAACTGCCTGTGTTTACTGAGAGTCCACAGTCTGCAGCCCACCACTGTCAACACACACACACGCACACACGCACACACACAGACACACACAGCTGACCTGCCATGTGTCAACAGTGCAGGCTGTAGGTGGCGCTGTGAGTCATGGTGTGACGGTCTGTTTGAGTGCTGAGCTTTTTCCTCCCTTCAGTTCATCTTCCTGAACTTCCTGCAGGATGATGCTCTGCGTCACATGACAGTGACCTTCAGTGACCTTCAGTGACCTTCAGTGACCTCCGGCTGGTCCAGAGGTGATGACGTGATGACATCATGAAGCTCAACATCTGGGATACAACCCAGTGTCAGTGTGGTGTTCCTAATGAAGTGCTTGTGAGTGTGCGTCACGTGTCCTCTACCACAGAGGTGTTGTGTCCCTGGAGTCGGGCCTCAGCTCCCCTCAGGTGTCCGTCCCCGCCCTCGGGGACATGGGCTCCTGTTCTGCTGTGAACGCCCTGAGATCCTCCGGGCGGCGCCGCCTGTGGAAACCAGGACACTTATTAAGGTTAACTATTCATCTCTGTGTTTTCTTTTGTGGCTCTTCCTCGTTCCCTCGGCTCGATTTACCTTTGTGTGCTCGGCTGGTTTGATTTTTCAGAATAAAAGCTGGCCTGGGGACATAAAGGAGGCGTCTCTGGTTCCACAGGCGACTCACAGCAGCAGAAGTTCTGATGGAGGACATGGTCCTCACAAGCTTTGTTGTGATGGTGAGCTGGTCTGAGGTCTGGCCCTCTGCCGCCCACCACTTTGTGTTCAGACCAGTTTGCTGCTTGGTCCCTTTACCTCCATGAGCTAGAAGGAGTTTGAATCCAACTTTCTTTTAGGATACTTTAACCTTCTTAACAAAGTGTGTGTGATGATTTAAAATATCCTGAATAACAGTGAGAGAAAGATCCATGGAGACAGTGTCCGATGGAGTTTGAAGTTTGTCGTCTTTTATTTCTCTGTATTTGTGTGTTGGCATCTTTGTCACTGGTCATCCTGAAATATATATATATGTTATATATGTAATGTATGTTAGAAACGTCATCAGCACAGCCACTCACTTGTGATGAATCCTGCGGAGGATCTCTCACAGTTTTTCTCGGAGCTGCAGGAGGAACGTTGGAGCCTCAGAGCAGGACTGACAGCAGCTTGAGGGTCAGACATGATATAAGTCAAACACAATATTAAATGTATATGAGGCGTATAAGTATCAAATTCCCTCTCGATGAAATCAAGAAAATGTTGCAAAACCTTTAATCTCACAATGTAAAAGAAAGTGATTCAAAGTTCCAGGATCTGCCCCTGATCCAGAGCTGGACCAACATTTAATGACTTCTTCTCTGACACCGGTAGATTCTGTGTATCTCTGCTGATAATGATGATATATTAAAATAATGATGATGAATGTTTCACTCTATAGTACAGTATAGTCCACTGAGCCGTTCTAGAGGTGAACAGGCACCAGCGCTTTGTGGATCCTCGACAGTGTTCCACAGGATTATTAATGAAATTGTCCTGTCCACATTTTGTGTGTGTGTGTGTGTATGTATGTTTGTGTGTGTGTGTGTGTGTGTGTGTGTGTGTGTGTGTGTGTGTGTGTGTGTGTGTGTGTGTGTGTGTTGAGCAGCAGCAGAATGACTCGTCTCTTTTCAGTCTGTTTGGACACCAGCTTCCACACAGACTCATCAGGTGATCGTGGTCTCAGTCTCTAACAGGTTTAACTTTCAGCTGCTGCCTTCGCCTCCTGTTTGTCATCAGGTTTATCAGGATCATGTCTCCATGTAATCCCACGGGTTGTTGTTACAGAATGAATTGTCCTCTGCTGTTAAATGTGCTAAAATAATAATAATACAAGTAGGCTGCTCTTTGTGAAGCGCTGGATGCCTTCGGGGTTAAATTACTGTATCACTGACTGAATTGTGTGGAAGAGGAAAAGTAACACAACAAGCTACAGACTTCAGAGTTTGATCGGAATAATTTGACAGCGAATAAGAAAACACAGAACCAGGAAACGGTCCGAGCCTGAGGCTCCAGACTGATTCCAGCTTGAATATAATTTGAGTTCAGTTGAATGTAATATTTTATTAGTGTGTAAATAATGGACTAACCGATTTGTTTGATTTCATTCGGTTTCTTACGTCAGAGTTTGTGCTTCAATATCAGAAAACTACAGGAGAGAGGGAGGAACGACAAAACTGGAACCACAATAAAAAACTATTAGTAAAGAAGGAAAGAAGAAATACACACCCACACACACACACACACACACTAACATAATCCATACCTTTACAGAGTTTAGTATAAATAAATCATACAACTGTTTTAATTATTAAAATCATTCTGATTATTATCATCAGTATTATATAAATGATTTGGAGTCAGTCTGTTCAGCAGTGATCGTGGAGTGAAGCCGTGCTGTCGTGGTCCCGCCCATGCAAACTCCCAACCAATCAGGAGTCAGCTGTCATCATGAGATAACCAGCTTTGACAAACATTTATTTAACGTCTACTTTGAAAGTTAGTTTGGTTCATGTCCCATCTGCCAACATGGAGGAGTTCATGACCTATATTCCAGGCAGTGACTATGTGTAATCACTAACACCACCGTTTGCTCCTGTTTGATAAGAGAAGTTCCACCTTTTGTTTTTCAATGTGAAACTTGATCTGTTTGAGATTCTGAAAGAAGCAACGAGCTCAGAGCAACGTGTTGATGTTGAAAATATAAACTCAGAGTTTCATCGTCTCTGTGTCTCCAGTAAAAAGAAAACATCAGTGGAGCCAAACTCCTGAAGTCAACTCTTCAGAGGAGCTTTGGAGAGAGACAGACAAAGAAGAAGGTGGAGAGTGATGGAGAGATAAACACAGAGCGTCTCTGCTTTCTGCTCAGAGTTCACTGGTTTCACTGGTTTTCACTGGTTTTCTGCTGTTTCATGATCACGTAACAGGGAGACAGCTCAGTTCAGCAGGACAATGACGATGGGCGTCCCCTCCCTCGTCCTCAGCGAGGAGTAAGAAAGACGTTTTGTTTCGGGCGAGGCTTATAAAGGAATCAAAGCCTCGTCCGACCTGCTCATCTTCACACGACTCCTTCTCCAGAACAAACTGCACGTCTCGGACGGAGAGGTGAGTTTTGGGATTTTAGGATTTGGGTTTTGGAAGCAAATTAATTCGACCTAAATAGGATATAGATCAGTTTCCTTACAGGTTTAAAAGGTTGATTTAGTTTTTCAAAAGTTTTTTGGTTTTCATCTGGAAATGAGACATGAAACAAAAGAAATGACACTTGATTATGGAGCCTGGAGATTTTTTCATTTTCCTCTTCTTCCTGCAGATGTTGTTGAGTTTGTTGGGACTCCTGGTCCTGTCCTCCCTCTGCTCTGCCATGCTGCTACCGAACATGGCCCCAGAGTCCAGCGGCTCCACCTCGGACTCCAAGAACGACTCAGACTGGCAGGAGATTCCCAAAT
The DNA here is from genome assembly GCA_038501795.1 of Pseudopleuronectes americanus. Taxonomy (NCBI): domain Eukaryota; kingdom Metazoa; phylum Chordata; class Actinopteri; order Pleuronectiformes; family Pleuronectidae; genus Pseudopleuronectes; species Pseudopleuronectes americanus. The sequence goes on along the minus strand of JBAMIH010000025.1, from coordinate 566,002 downwards.
GGCCTCCAATTTCCCGCAGCGGCCCCGTGCCCGCGATGCCACCGTGGCCAGAAAGCGGCAACATGACCGACGATTTCAACAAACTCCGGATGCTGCAGAGCCCCGGCCCAATGATGCCCCCCATATCTGAAACGGCCATCTGCGACGTCATCCTGAACTCAGCAGTGCCGCCGCCTCTCGAGCAGATTCCTCCTTTCTGCATCTGTTCCCTCTGTAAAGGCACCACGGGGCCCAAGGGAGATCGTGGAGACCGGGGCCTCTCAGGCATGTGTACCACTTTAAATCCCCTGTGCTTTATCTCTACTCCTTTTATGAGCACAACTTCCTCGTGGTTGTTGTGATCGCTACAGAGTAAACTGTGTTTGTCCTCAGCAAGAACTGCACTTTGACACTCAAACGTCTACATTACCCAGCCTGCACTGCTTTCAGGCTTTAAAGCGTTCTTGTTATCCTGTAAACAGAAACGTGCCGAAGCAAATATCACACCAGGCACAAATTTGCAGATATCACAGTCATTGATTCTGCTACACAATAATAAGTTCGGCCACCGTCCAGTTCTTAATGGGTTTGGATAAGGTTGTATGATGATTCTTTTTTGGAGAACACTTCCAAAAAAGTGAAGCACTTGTCGTGACTGGTGGCTGTACTCGGTTCTGTGCTGTCTGCTGTATTGTGTTGAGGTTTGTTTCCATGGATTGCTGTAGCCTGTCTGCACAACTCATTTACCCTCGGATACTAACAGAAACCTAAAGATATCAGGAGTCTGGCCCTTTATTGATTATGTGAATTTGGCCCTTTGGATAAACGTAAAGACAATTAGAGGTCACCATTCAGATATTTTCATAAAGGTAAACTTCCCTCAGCAGTATTAATGTTAGATAAAGATCAGAGGATGACAAATGAAGTTTGAGAACCACTGGTGTCTGTGAGGATGTGATACAACTGGAGCAAGGCACCAGCACCAAGGTTGGTAGTTTGCTTCCCCTTCAGGACCTTCCTGCTAGTCTGACGCTGAGTGTTCATCGTTGAGCAGGTGAACCTGGGAGTCCGGGCAGAAGAGGAATGACGGGGTTCAGAGGTCGAGCAGGATTCACAGGTCGTCAGGGGATGAAAGGTGAGTCGCACATCACTGCACTGACCTGAACACGACACGTTCGATTCCCTCACTGCTGTCGCTGCAGGGCGTCCAGTGACGGTGGTAGCATATCACTAAAAGCAACATTAAGTAACTTACTGAAGAATAGCGCCCTCTGCAGTCACATGTTGGGATTTATGTGGCCCACATGTTTGAACTCAAGTGTCTGATTTATTTTGTCAGTTGACTTGACCTCTGTTCTCCCAACAAAACATGAATTTACTTTGTTCTAGTTCTGGTCAACTCCTGCGTCTCTGTCTTTGTCTGTTGTTACAGGTCAGAAGGGCGACCTGGGGAAGGAGGGGCAGGGCGGTCCTGCCGGGTTCACCGGGGACAAAGGGCGCACGAGGCTTTAAAGGTCATTGTGAGAAAGATCATTCTATGTAAAGGGTTGTGTGTGATTGATGGACGCCACGACTCCACTAACACCAGAATGAACACGCTATCCCAAGCTTACACATCACTTCTATTGTTTGTGTACAGGTCTTAAGACGTCTGTCATAGATCCGAACTATGAGAACAACCTCAGATAAGGTCTCAATCTGAGACTTGAGAAATACCTGTATAACGATAAAGTGGTCAATGGTGATGCAACTGAACCTGTTTGGAAAATTCTGATCTGCAACGCGACATCATTTGATGTAGTAGAACTGAGGCATATTTACAATTAAGTCCATTTCAGCCCTTTGACTTCCTCGAAGCCATGTTCACAGACCTCATCAACATGGTGGGTGTGGCCTCGTCCGGCACTGGGACTACAAGAGTGGAAAATATCAGGATTCTAACAAGATCAAACTGTACTATTTGAATTTTATGCTAAAAATGTGATGCAAATATTCTCGATGTTTGTGTTTATAGGGGACAAAGGAGACACAGGTTTGATAGGGCCCCCAGGTACACTGGGTCCCCAGGGAGAAACCGGCACATGTCCTGCCTCTTGTCATAGTGGCCAGGGTCCACAGGGTCCACAGGGCCCCCCTGGACCAGCTGGAGCCCGGGGCCTGCCTGGGGTTGAAGGAGTTCCGGGACCTAAAGGTTTCAAGGGTGATAACGGTGTCCTGGGTAAACCTGGCGACCCCGGTCTGAATGGCCAGAAGGGTGATCAAGGTGATCAAGGAGTGTGTGAGTGCACTGATGGGATTAACGGCACTGATGGGAGACCAGGAGAAAAGGGGTATAAAGGGGACAAAGGGGACACTGGTGTCCAAGGTGCATTGGGCCCCACGGGATCAAAAGGCGACGAGGGCATCAATGGCTTCAATGGTCCACCCGGTCCCTGTTCCATAGCCATCCAATCAGCATTCTCTGCATGTGTCATCCAATCGTCTCCCATCCCAAACTTGCCCATTCCTTTCCCTCGTGTCCTCCTAAACTGGTTTGGCCACTTCGACCCACTCTATGGCATCTACACAGCCCCCGTCAATGGCACCTACGTCTTCTCCTTCCACCTGGTCGTCGCCTTCAGGACACTTAAGGTCGGCCTGTTCCACAACTTCTACCCTGTAGTCAAAACAACAGAGACAACAAACCAAGCCACCGCCAGCCAGAGTGTCGTCCTCCACCTCACGCAAGGAGACGAGGTGTGGCTGCAGGTGAAGAACAATATTACCAACGGCCTCTACACCGACAGTGAAAGCAGCAGCACGTTCTCGGGGTATCTGCTGCACCCTGACTCCTGCGAGATGCCCTTCCTTCGAGGTTTCTTGCCAGATGAAAAGAAGGAGAACGGACAATTTGGCTGGGATGGTCCTCCAAACACCACCACTCCTCCACACACCACCACACCTCCACCTTAGTAAGCTCCAGTCAGTTGCACATTTGTAGATGACGATTCCTCAACCTGCCAATCAAACATTCTGTGTATTTCTTACTGCTAGTTTTAAAACAGGGGTAAAAAAGAGTTTTCTGTCAGAGAAGTTTCAAGCTACTCAACTCGCTGTTGTTACCCGGGTAGAAAGTTACTGAGTCGATCACAGCTGCCACAAACGTGTCGTCACACAGGAAGCAAGTGATGATAGAAGTTTTACAAGTGTGCGTCGGCAGCCGGACTTGTTTGTGTTAAAAGACAAGCAAGTCCGGCTGAAGGTCTTCTGGAGATACCTTGACCCGGATGACTGAGAATCTTGACAGAGATTAAATCTGAGACATTTATGGTCTAAATCTGTGTTGTTGTAGAGAAGTTTGTTGGAAGATGTGGAACTGTTAGTCTGCAAAACAATGACAACTCAAATATTACTGTGCTGATTCAATCTTACACTGACCTTTCCTCTCTCTCCACCACAGGATCAAAATCAGTAGTTTTGGGATAAATTTCCTTCAGATGTTTCTAGTTACTTTTCATCAGGTGAACATTTTGATGACTCTAGGTTGAGTGTAAATTATCAAACAAGCTAAACGATGACTGCAAACATTACACCTGCATTGAAACATGTTACTTTCGATATGTGTTATTTACGATGTATTCAGGCGTTGGTGAAGAAAAACGATTCTGTGATTTTGAAAATAAAGTTGTAATATTAGTCTGTGACATGAATATCAGAAGACCAGTCCGTCTCCTGAATGTGCTGCATCTTCTTCAGTGGAAGTTTCACTAAATTCTTGATGTTTGTCTCATCATCATGTCAATAAACTTAGTAGAAATAAGTTCTCTCATTATTTTACACTGTGTCTTATTGTGACTCCTGCATTGCATCATTACTCTAGTAGCTGATTGGATTTCTGATCCGGCGGCAGACTCTGCTCTGATAGTAAATGTTTTAAAGACGCTTTGAGAGAGAGAACATTTAGCTTCTATCCATCACTCAACTCAGCTGCAGCTTAGTTTGAGAGCTTCTGTCAGTTTCCTTTGTCGAATGTTAATTATGCATATGCTGTGATGCTTGAGAAAAAATAATCACATTAAATTGCAACCAAAGCGACTGATTCCCTGTTTTCTTTTAGTGGTTTTATTTCAGACAACAGTAAATCTGTGTCTGAAGAGGAGCTTGATCACTTAGTACAGGAGCAGAGAAGAAAGCAGGTAAATGAATAAATGTCCATAAGTAGCTAAAGCTCTGCTGAGAAGCCACATGAGGACGAGCAGATACTTGACACAGTTTGTTTTAAGTTTGTTTTCAAATGTTTTTTCAGAAACGCTGGCACATGTAATGATTTGTTAACATCCTACTGAGCCAAAATGGCTGCCCTGGTGGTTCAGACTGTAAAGAAAGATGGATGACACATCACCACTTCCTCCCACTCTCCAGTGATGAAGCTAAAATATCACAGATAAAAAACCCCAGCCTGAAATCAGGAAGATGGAGGAAATCCAGCTGAGACTGACTTGTGATTGGTGGAGAGCGTTTATCTGCAGAACCACGATACCGCGGCACAGACGCTGACTGCAAATGACGCCATCACCACAAGGTGGCAGCGTTCTCATCTGAGATACTCTGATATCTTTGATTTTTCTGGAGGAAGTGGAGACATGTCAATCATCTTTATTTACAGTCGTGTCTCCAAAATCAACCAGTTGCGTGTTCACTGCTGCATATCCCATGAACTCTCCCCAACGGCATTACTTCAAGATAGAGCGGTTGATGCGAGGACGGATCAATCAGCTTTATTGTCACGCAGCTCACATAGTAGCACAGAGGATCATCATCATACAAATGTTTCTGCAGGAAATCTCAAGCGTTCAGCAGCAGCTCTACAGTGAAGCTGTCGAGTCACATGAGGAAACTACAGTCGACTCGTTACTTCAGGTCTGAACATTTACAGATTTAGCTCCTGAGGACGTTTCTAAAAGCACAAATTCACTTCAGTGCACGTTTGGAAGCAGCTGTCGTGGGACTGAAACATGATGAATGAAGGTTCTTTCATTTAGCTGCATCTTATTCTAGCAATATCTCTGAAGCGCCTCAGACTCCCAGCTGCCCACGCTTCAGCCACCCCCCCCCGGCCCCCTCCCTCTCCTCTATTTCTCTTTGGGCGCCATGTCGTCGCCACCTGACACGTTTCCATCTTCCTCCTCATCGTCGATCATCCCCTTCAGGTAGGAACGCTTGAACTCCTGGAACACCATCTCCTCCTCCATCTCACTGCATGAGACAATAAATATGTCAAACCAGACAGAAATCTACAATAACCAAGATGCATTCTGGCAATAAGCGTCCAGTCACAGAGCTCAATCAGCACTATGTAACTGAGCAACAGCGCCCCCTGCAGACACACAAGGGGATTCATTCTTCTGGGTTCTGTTTCCGAGCGATGACGTAGTTTTCATGTGTAGAAAATACAAAGCGAGTCAATGCGTTGAGTCGTCCCTCTGAACTGAAACACTACTGAACGCTGGATATTACCCATGATCCTCTGCTTCCTGAACCAGAACAGCTGCTGCAGTAAATGTAAGCTCAACGTCAGATACGTATGGAAACAGACGGAGCCTTCTGTTCGTACTCTGACTTCATTTGTGCTCGATTCTGAAAACTTTCGATTTCAAAATACAGATAAAATGGAGCAAAACCAGACGTGCAGCTAATCGAGAAGAAGACAAGACACCAGGGATAAATGTCTGCGATGGCAGAACTTTTTGAGGATAGTTGATAAATGAGTCAAGTTCAACCTGAGCAGAGTTCTGATGGAAAGGAAGAGAGGTGATGAAACTAAACCCAGCAGAGGAGAGCTGACACTGCTGATGAAGACAAAGGGATGAGAACAGCAGCTAATAGAGGAATGAAAAAGAGCTGATGAAGTGATAGAAGATCCAGGAACACGAACCCGTCCCTGAGTGACCTGGACACAAGGACATTCAGGAACTTACCTCTCCTTCACTGTTGGCAGCAGAAAACAAAGAGGAGAAGGTTGAAAAGTGATGTTTGATCCTGTGTGAATAAATCCGTCACCTGGTTTAAAGGACTGTGACTCACCTGCATCAGGTTTAGGATGCATCAGTTTAAAGGGAACCTCCAGACCCAGCTCACTGCAACACAAACAACACACACAGACACAGTCCTGAGCATTTATATCATTTAAAGGACACATGAATGTCTTCTACTCTTTTCTGTGCTCTCGTGTTTGGAGGATGTTTTCGTCTGTGGGATCAGATGAAAACTACTGGACAGATTAACATGAAACTCAACCAGAGGTTTAATGGGTAAAGGAAGAACTTCCTACATTCTGCTGGGTCTGTCTCAGGGGCCTTCTCAGACTTCGGGAGGTAGAAGGTTTCTGTTTTAATTTCAACGTTTTCTCTGATTTCTGATCTGACATAGGAGCTGATATCTTGTGGACTGTTGGGCCTTGTGAGCGATGAGCTCGGCTGAGAGACGTTCCTGACTGTGATTGTAAAAGTGTAAAAAAGAGGCTGAAGAGAGGAGCTGCAGCAATGGACAATCATAATACCTAATTATCAACATGAAGATGAACACAATACGTCTCCTTTAAACTTTCAAGTCAACTAAAGGTCACCTGATACAGGACTGACACAAACATATTTAATTAGTGGTTAACTTCCAAAGCAACTCGTGGAAGTTCAGTCTGTTTAGAGGACAGAACATCGGCCATCTTTCTTTGTTGCTGTAGAGTCGCTGCTATTAATAAATAAAGTGGACATGAACTCACCTTGATCCCATCATCCTGCGGTGGAGACAAAGACCAACGTCAGAACAACAGAAACACTTTCATGTAAATTCACATAACGCAAATAAAGAACTTTAGTTGCTCAATGAAAAGTAACCGAAGAGGCATTTACCATTAAGAGGAAGAATTACATTTTAACAGACGAGAGATTTTAAAGATATGTTTCTAAATATGGGTTCGTAAAGAGGAGGTAAACTCAGAAACCGACACTGTGACTGTTCAGTTAATTTTCACTGGAACTGTTTCCACCAATAAAAGGCTCAAGTTGTGATTCTGGGTCTTTGCTAAGATTCTAGAATCGTTCGTCCTCTGCTGGTTTCCTCTCTCTCTGTCCATTCATACACTCCTCAAACAAAATGATATCAGACAGACATCTACCTGCATCTCATGACGAGTAAAGAGAACACACACACACACACACACACACACACACACACACACACACACACACACACACACACACTGACCCTCCAACGATGAGCTTCACCATCACTCTGTAGGACACCATGATTCCCAGAACCTCCTTCAGCACGCCCTCCTTGACACTGAAAGAGAAGAAGACGACCACGTTTGCAGAAACTTCTGGATCCGTCCATCACGACCTGTTTTCTGTGTGGAGGCTGATTGTTTCCTCACATGCTGGACGATGCCAGGTTGGTGTCCTCGTGCTTCAGTTTCCCGTCCAGAGCGATGCCCTTCCGCTCCCGGTTGTTGGCCAGCAGGGGCAGCAGCGTGTAGGTCTTCTGCAGGGTCGCCCCAGCAGACACCGAGTCCCTGAGACACGGAGACAGACACACATTCAAGAAAAAACGAGCAGAAGTAACAAATTTGGCGAATTTCTCATATTTGAGACACATGGTTTCGAGTGAGAGCATAAAAGATCTGAGCATGAAAGGTCCTGCTCTCAAACTGATGCTCTGGAATAAAGAGACAGAAAAAACCCTCACAGATATTTTCACAAGGAGAACAAGAGTGGGAGCCTCTTCGTCAGACAGTTTAATAGTCTGACTGTTTCTTTGACTGACTGAGTGAATATTTCTGCTAAGTTTCCCTCTCGGCTCGTGAGATATCGTGATCGTGTGGATAAGATGGACGACCTGTAAACTCGAAGCCTCCAGCCACTAGGTGTCACCAGAGTGAAGCCATTAAAACGATACCTTTCTTTATTAATTCTGCAGAATGCTGTGCGAGCTGATCATTACCCGAACTCCTCGATGGCCACGGACTTGACGTAGCTGTCGTTGGAGAACAGGACCACATTGGAGACCTGATCCACTGAGGAGGACAAGAGGAGACATTCAGTCCAGTTCCTGCTTCAGGACATGTGACACATCTCAAAGGGGCGTTTACCAGAGACGATGATGTTCTTGATGTTTTTGCTGGAGTTGTTAGTGACGCTGACGTGCACCTTGATGCATTCACCGTGGTAGTACATCTGGAAACAGGATGTGAGGTCAGAGTGAGTGAACGTCACAAATGGCAGAAGTTCTGCTCCTGTTTACAAACATGACGTCTCAGCCTGTTTTAAAATCATCAAATAACAAATCAAAACTCTTGAGCAAACATCAGTGCAATGACCTCAAAAGACAAAAAAACATAAGTTGATGATTTTAGATTTGAACGTGACCTCACCTCTCTGTCCAGAGTGGCCTTGACATGCAGCGGTTTGTCAGACATGACGAAATCCCTGGTGGTCTCAACAGAGGGCGCCACTGCTTCGCTCTCTGGGGCAAACTGCACCTTCCTGAGCGTCAGCGTCACTGAGCTCCTGTTGGACAGAACAAATACGATGACACATGAAACAGTTTTCTGAGTTTCTGCTCTGACTCGGTGATGAGTGGCCGCCCTGCAGGTTCTTCTTCCTCGTTATTAAGACGTTGATATGAACCTCCAGCAGGACGGAGGAGCTCAGACTCACCGCTTGCGAACCTTACTGTCCTGGCTCTCCGCGCTGAACGCCTTGATCTCAAACTCCACGGCACATTGCTGCAGGCCGAGAGAAAAGAGGCGTCACTGTCATGTGGTCACTTCATCCATAGCAGCTGCTGGTTTGAATCCTGAGTCGGTTTCTTACCTTGCCGACGTCATGTGGCGTCGGCTGCATAGCCACTGAGCAAGGCAGGTTGTCAGGAAGCTGTAAAAACAGAATCACAATGAGACACAAAACACTACAAATAAAAACTGACAACTGATCATTCAGTTCAGTTTGTGCTGAACAGCGAGACTTTCAGAATAAAAGCCTTCATGCTGAGTGCAGACTCTACCTCCCTCATATCACCCTTCATCTACATTCAGATAATCGTGGTGAGGTGATCATTAGTTCAAACAGCAAAGAGAAATGTGGATTGGAACTATTGACTTGAACGAGATCACAATCTGATAACTTGACACTTCCCCTCGGGGCTGGAGGAGCAGAGGTTTGAAGAGGAGGTCGGTGAGACCGTTTCACCTCGAAGAAGAACGGGTAGGCGTTGTCTCCCAGCTTGCGCAGCAGGCGGGCCTGGGACTTGGTGTGGATTCCTTTCTCGCGGTCCTGCAGGGGCGGGTACACCTGCCGGGTGGACAGGTACAGCTCCCTGCGGAAGGCGATTCCCATCACATCCATGTCATCTTGGCCGTACCGAAAGGTGCAAGACAGGGTGACGAACACTAGAGGGCAGAAGAGGAACAGGAGGCTCAGGCCAAAGATTTGAATCATTGCACACAAATGTGTTACATCGAGTTAGTTTCATGTTGTGTTTGCAGTTTATTTGAACTCTCAATCGGTCAAAGTTCAACTCGTTTCTATTTATTCTTTTATAAAAATTAATTTAGGCTGCGAATAAGACTTGACAGAGTTCTCTGTGAATGATGTAAACTATCCAATAATCTCTCATATCGAGAAGCGCTCATCTCATCGGCTTCACTCTCCTCATGAGTGTTGTTCAGGCTTCAGTGAAGTTCACTGGTCTGATTTGGTTTGATTTGGACTCGTGATACGTTCAACACTAACACGCTGCCGAGCAGCAGCTGGAACTCAACACGTTCACTGTAGTCAGATGCATTAGAGACACATCCAGGTTCCTTTGGTTCACTGAACATCACAGGAACAAATCACCACATGACAGAGAGTGGAGTCAAACAGTCTGAGTCTGTTCAGGTCTGTGTGCTGAACCTGGATCAGTGTGTTTGGCCGCTGACCTTTCCTCCCCTGCAGAGCCTCGGGATCAGTGAGGATGACGCCATCTAGTGGTGGAAAAAATAGTCAAAGCTCTTAAAAATGAAAACAGGTCCAAGATAAATTCAAAATGGCTCCTGATGCTTCTTCATGCAGTCGTCAGCAAAGGTGTGACGCTGCTGTGACATCATCAGAGGCAAATACATATTAAAAACAAGCTGTATATAAACTGAATACAGTCAAATTAGGACAGAACTGTTTATTAAATTCATATCATCAATAATTAACATAATTATAACGGATTCAACAAGTGTGTGAATCAGGGTAACAAAAAACAAACACGGGAAGCTGTGTGTGTTAGTGTGTGTGTGTGTGTGTTTGTGTGCGTGTGCTTGATGATGTTTTTTTGTAACATTTTAGCAACGTGTCGTGAATTCACCTCAAACACAAGAGAACACAAACCCTCATACCACAGACCATTGCTGTGATCGTTGGTTCAGTGTCCTGCTGGTGGATGATGGTTGTGTTTTAAACTCACCCACAGGATCCACTGAGTCCACACGGTCCACAAAGTCTCTTTTCCCCATGTACACTCCGACCTGAGGAGGGAATATGACACTCATGATATTTGTGCATCTTCGTGAAATCAATCGTCCAACAACCTGAATTACTTCATAATTCATGAAGGTCCTCAACGACTTTTTCAGTCGAAAACTATTCATCATCTACTAAACTTGTTGACAATTAATTTGAGAGCCACCGAAACTAAAAGCTTGTTGTTTTTCTGCAAAGCTGCTGCAGAAAGAGACATCTAACACACACACACACACACACACACACACACACACACACACACACACATACACGCACACACACACACACACACGCACACACACAGCAGAGTGAGCTGTAATCTGACATAGAGCTGTCTATCCCCCACGTGTCTGGGTGGCGCTCACGTTGTCGTGACCTTGCACCGACCTCCTGAGGATCAGAAGCTGCTTTCGACCGCGAGCAGCGAAGTTTCACTCTGACACAAATCGACAGATTCTCACGACCGGACGCTGCAGCAGCTGATTTCATCTGTCACTCACCGACTTGTCTTTGCAGATCTTCTTGAAAACAACATTTCTTGGACTCATGTTGTTGCAGATGGACGTGAATCAGAAGAGCCTGAGAACGAGACACAGAAGACGAATGTTTGTCAAAAGTTTCGTATATCTGAATCTGAGTCACATGGTTTCTAAAGGTAATTTTTCTTCTACATCAGGTCTGAAACTGAAGGAAAACAAATAAAGAGCTCTTGAGATTCCTTAACTCCACCAGTCGAACCAAACACTCTCAAAATCCCCTTTTTACGTTTGCTATGTCACCTGAAAGCCACCAACTTCACCACTAGGTGTCACTGCACTGAACACTGAAATCTGACTGTGCGCTCTTTAACGTTAAATACTTAAATCTACACGTTGTGCTGCCAAAGTGGGCGTTTCCCTCCAGTAAGGAAACTTCGGGCGATAAGAATCTATTTGGACAATCATCATCTTTTAAAGTTAAAGTTTTATGAAAGTGGACGAACATAAACTCGGAGTCTCGTTATTTTTCCTGAATGTTTGAACAAGTTTTATAAAAAATCGGATTCATCACACTAGTATTTAAGATCTTTATATGATGGATAAACTACTTAAGATGTAAAATCTAAATAAATAAATTAAGCTTGTTTTTCCCCGGGGGAATTTACCTGAATGAAAGGTTTTACATCCAGAGCCATCGTGACTCTTTCTGGAAGTAAAACGTAATTTTTATTCATGTAAACTTAATAATTGACATAATTGTTCAGAGCTGTGTTAGTCTCACCTGGTGTGTTGATGCCCTCTAGTGGCAAAAACTATAAACTGCACTATTGGAAGTGCGACTAAAAATATTTCCTCCAAACACGTATCTGGTGTTTCTGAAGGAGAAAAGGAGGTGAACAGATGATGAAGGAGAAAAGGAGGTGAACAGATGATGAAGGAGAAGAGGAGGTGAACAGATGATGAAGGAGAAGAGGAGGTGAACAGGTGATGAAGGAGAAGAGGAGGTGAACAGGTGATGAAGGAGAAAAGGAGGTGAACAGATGATGAAGGAGAAAAGGAGGTGAACAGATGATGAAGGAGAAGAGGAGGTGAACAGGTGATGAAGGAGAAGAGGAGGTGAACAGGTGATGAAGGAGAAAAGGAGGTGAACAGATGATGAAAGAGAAGAGGAGGTGAACAGGTGATGAAGGAGAAGAGGAGGTGAACAGGTGATGAAGGAGAAGAGGAGGTGAACAGGTGATGAAGGAGAAAAGGAGGTGAACAGGTGATGAAGGAGAAGAGGAGGTGAACAGGTGATGAAGGGGAAGAGGAGGTGAACAGGTGATGAAGGGGAAGAGGAGGTGAACAGGTGATGAAGGAGAAGAGGAGGTGAACAGGTGATGAAGGAGAAGAGGAGGTGAACAGGTGATGAAGGAGAAAAGGAGGTGAACAGGTGATGAAGGAGAAGAGGAGGTGAACAGGTGATGAAGGAGAAGAGGAGGTGAACAGGTGATGAAGGAGAAGAGGAGGTGAACAGGTGATGAAGGAGAAAAGGAGGTGAACAGATGGTGAAGGAGAAAAGGAGGTGAACAGGTGATGAAGGAGAAAAGGAGGTGAACAGGTGATGAAGGAGAAAAGGAGGTGAACAGGTGATGAAGGAGAAGAGGAGGTGAACAGGTGATGAAGGAGAAGAGGAGATGAACAGATTCACTTTCTCTTGGATAGTTTTTCTCTTTTTGAGTCTTTTGAGAATTGTAAATTTCTTTTGAATAATAAAAGGTGAAACATGTTTTCCAGTGTGGATGAGATGAATCAACTCAACACACATGTGATCCTGATGTATAATGACTCACCTGGTGCAGAACTGAAGGGTGCGCTGTCAATCAGAGGAGGAGACGGGCACCACTCAGAGAATCCTTATATGTGAACTGTCAGCCGAGGCCCATCAGCCAATCAGGTCGTCCGGCTGTGAACTTTGACCAACCCTCAATGAACAACGATGACGGACAGACGGACGCAGACTTCCTGTGAATGAGCCGACTTGAGAGGATGGAAGCTGGTTCCCCTTCAGTCAGCACAACAGAACCAGATTAGAGAGAGGAGGAGGAGATGAGAGAGAGAGAGAGAGAGAGAGAGAGAGAGAGAGAGAGAGAGAGAGACAGAGAGAGAGAGAGACACAGAGAGAGAGAGAGACACAGAGAGAGAGAGAGAGAGACAGAGAGAGACAGAGAGAGAGAGAGACACAGAGAGAGAGACTGGAGAGAGAGGCAATGACTACATTACCAATCAATAATACTATTCCAATAATAATACACCGGTGCAGAAAAGAGCAAAGAGAAACAGAAGGAAGCGTCAGGTGTGTGTGTGTCTCTGTGTGTGTGTGTGTGTGTGTGTGTGGTGTGTCTCTGTGTGTGTGTGTGTCTATAGATAGACAGAGTGCAGCTTTAATCCATTGTTCTGCCTGTCAGCAGAGGTGGATTACTGCCCTGCACTGTATTAATCATCATTATAACACAAGAGATTACAAAACACACAAACACACATACAAACACACACACACAAAGGGTCAGAGTTGCCCCCCCCGGACTCAGAAAAGGACTCAAACAGGGAACCAGAGAAACTCTCGACCTCATGACCTAAAGTTTTGTTTTGTTGTTGATATCGAAGAGGTCTTTTGCTTTGTCCATCCCGGGTTTTGTGATTTACTGTTGATCCGCATTAGCATCAGCTTCAGTAAACAAAATGATAAACTCTAAATGTTCATAACTGATTTGGTGATTGTTCCAAAAAATAATGAAACTAAACGAAAATCAGGTGAAATGTCTGAAAAACATGTGATAGTGCGAACATGCAAACACAAAAACACCCACTTCATTTATTATGTTATACAAACTTTATTCAGAAAAGGATATTAATTTCAAAAAGCATTACACAAACTTTAGAACCACTTAGCCAACGTTACATTTAGATTTTTAATTTCACCTCAAACTCTTTAAAAAACTTTCTTAGTTCCTGAGACGTCAGTGAACATTCTGCCGGTCGGGCAGCGGAGCGCACATCGTGAAGAAGTGTGTGTTTGTGTTGTTCTCCTCAAAGAACCTGAACTCTCACCAGAAGTCTCTGTTATAACAGTTTAAATGAATCAGGACAGTTACAGTTTGGTTGAACCTTCAAAATAAGAGCACAGCTAGAACAGTACAGTACACATCTCTCTCTGGCTGGTGAAGACTCCAGATCTGTCCAGCGCCATCTTGGTTTTTTAAACTAGAAGTTATTATATTTGTGCTGTGTGTGTGTGTGTGTGTGTGTGTGTGTGTTTGTGTGTGTGGGTGTAACTAGACATAAGCTCTGCCTGTATCTGGATCTGACTTGGCTGATGGATTGTAGACCTTCTGTGGTTGTTTACCATAGAAACCTCTGAAAAACAAGAGAAGCATGAGATCATCATCATCATCATCATCATCATCATCATCATCATCATCATCATCATCATCATCATCATCATCATCATCATCATCATCAGACAGAATGTGTGTGTTTACCTTTTCTTGTCTCCAGCTGATGCTCGCCTACAGGCCGTGCAGAGGAAAGCTCCGCCCAGTATGAACAGAGAGGCTCCTCCCCATCCCAGGAACAGGCCAGTACCAAGCTCGAACCTGTGAACACGTGAAACAGCAGTGAACACGTGAAGCAGCCGATTAACGTGAAGCAGCAGTGATCACGTGAAGCAGCCGTGAACACGTGAAGCAGCAGTGAACACGTGAAGCAGCAGTGAACACGTGAAGCAGCAGTGAACACGTGAAGCAGCAGTGAACACGTGAAGCAGCCGCGAACACGTGAAGCAGCAGTGAACACGTGAGGCATCAGTGAACACGTGAAGCAGCAGTGAACACGTGAGGCATCAGTGAACACGTGAAGCAGCCGTGAACACGTGAAGCAGCAGTGAACACGTGAAGCATCAGTGAACACGTGAAGCAGCAGTGAACACGTGAGGCAGCAGTGATCACGTGAAGCAGCCGCGAACACGTGAGGCATCAGTGAACACGTGAGGCATCAGTGAACACGTGAAGCAGCCGAATGAACGTGAAGCAGCAGTGATCACGTGAAGCAGCCGTGAACACGTGAAGCAGCTGCGAACACGTGAAGCAGCAGTGATCACGTGAGGCAGCAGTGAACACGTGAAGCAGCCGCGAACACGTGAAGCAGCAGTGATCACGTGAAGCAGCCGCGAACACGTGAAGCAGCAGTGATCACGTGAAGCAGCCGCGAACACGTGAGGCATCAGTGAACACGTGAAGCAGCAGTGAACACGTGAGGCATCAGTGAACACGTGAAGCAGCAGTGAACACGTGAAGCAGCAGTGAACACGTGAGGCAGCAGTGAACACGTGAGGCATCAGTGAACACGTGAAGCAGCAGTGATCACGTGAAGCAGCAGCGAACACGTGAGGCATCAGTGAACACGTGAGGCATCAGTGAACACGTGAAGCAGCAGTGAACACGTGAAGCAGCCGTGAACACGTGAAGCAGCAGTGAACACGTGAAGCAGCCGTGAACACGTGAAGCATCAGTGAACACGTGAAGCAGCAGTGAACACGTGAGGCAGCGTGAACACGTGAAGCAGCAGTGAACACGTGAAGCAGCAGTGAACACGTGACGCAGCAGTGAACACGTGAGGCATCAGTGAACACCTGAAGCAGCAGTGATCACGTGAAGCAGCAGTGAACACGTGAAGCAGCAGCGATCACGTGAAGCAGCAGTGAACACGTGAAGCAGCAGCGATCACGTGAAGCAGCAGTGAACACGTGAAGCAGCAGTGAACACGTGAAGCAGCCTGGTGAACTCACCTCACGCCGGCGTAGAAGGGGTCGTTGAAGTCCTGAACGACTCTGTAGGCGTACCAGGAACAAGCGATCAAACAGCACAGACCTGCAAACACAGGAATCAAACATCGACTAGGAACCAAAGAGGACATGTTGCATGTTTCAGTCTGTGCTCCGCTCGACTCACCGGCGAGGAGGGCGAGGATTCCTCCGCAGAAGGCGATCTTGGCCTTCGACTGGTCGGTGGCTGAGCCGATCTTGATGCACTTGACTCCGAGCAGAGCCACGACCATGGAGCAGAGGCCCAGCAGCAGGGAGATGATCATGAGGGCGCGACACGCCTGCACGTGAACTGGAGAGAGGGAAACACGTTACCACATCTCCACTGAACACCGTCACACACCAAGTCATTAACAGCCTGGAACATATGACACATATTCCCATATCTGCAGAGTGATGTTGACATTTGAGATTAAACCAGACTCCAGTGCGGCTGCAGGTTTACTTCTTAACTTACAGAATATTAACTATATTAAGATTTTCAAAAGACTATGACAAAACTTGGGTGGACGTTTGGAGAATTTGGGGTTTGACACAGTCTTGTGTCCGATGGTGTAAAAGGAAGTGAGCCACTCTGCATGGATGACTTCTTAAAGGGCCAGTGTGTAAGATTCTCTCCTGTGTTTCATCTGCATTGTTGTTTTCTTTACCCTCGAATGGGCCTTTTACATTTAAATACGTTATATTTAAATACTTTATATTTAAAAATTTTAAATAAAAATGATTTATATTTAAATACTGTATATTTACATCAGGAGCGGGTCCTCTGTACGGCGGCAGCCATGTTTTTTACAGTAGCCCAGACTGGACAAACTAGATGTCACTAAATTCTACACACTGAACCTTTAAAGCCCAGTATATGTTTTACTTGAATGAATAGAAATGAAAACGTGAAGTGAAACAGATAAAACTGACTTCCTCTTTGCCTCCATTTTACTGTCAGTCGAGGAGGACGCTCAAAATGGCTGCCAGAAGATAAGCGAGGAAGGAGAAAGTACCTCACTAATGAATCTACTCCACATGGATTAAGAATAAAATGAAAATATTAAATATCGTGTGAAGACGAGGAGAAGCTCGTGATTCTGTCCAACCACCGACCGACCTTCAGTTTGTTTTCAGGCGGGAAACTTCAGTCTGTGAAATCCAACCTTTAGACTCAGAGACGCTGACTCACGTCACCGTGGCCTCGTTTCTGATCAGGTTTCATGAGGCATTGAAAACTTTGCCACATGAAAAAAATATCAAGATGTTTGAAGCTGAAGACGCTGAGAGGAGAAAAACGTTTACGCCCTGAACTCTGCTACTTCCTGCTTTTTGTTCAGACACTTTCTGACCTCATGTAGAAAAGGACGGACTTTATTAAGAGCCGTGTAAAGACTGGTTAACCAGAAGTGATCTAGAAATATCATTTACAAAGGATTACGTGTTGTATTACATCTGTATCTTCCAATCGAAACGTTTTCAGAGTTTTCTGTTTCCATCTAATTTTTATCATCGCTTAACGAGGTTTTTACATTCTTGAAAACTTGAAAAATAAAATCAAAAACCCCAAATCCTCGAATAATTTTGCTTTAACTCGTTGTTTTAAGCAACTGCTAAATATTTCTCCGGTCAGTGTGAAGATGTCTAACATTTAAAAGCCTAGATCGTGCAACAAAGGGTAGAAACACTTTTTAGAACTCAGAAGGTAAATGCTCTCTTACTGGGGAGGCCGAGCAGCGACTCGAAGTCCCGACACTCGGCGATACCGGCGCTGTTCTCGGCACAGGAGTGCCACAGGTTTTCAAACTGCCTCTGGGAGATGATGACGGAGCCCGAGACGGAGGAGATCTTCCAGTAGTCGTTGGCCAGCGAGGCTCCGGTCACCAGCCAACTGATGATGCACATGATGAAACCGGTCGCTTCCACAGCAGTCGACATGACGGCAACTTTTCCAGAAAACTCTTGAGATGAAACAGCAGAGACCCTCCGAGGAACTGAAACCCGAACAGAAGCCTTTACAGCGTGTGACGACAGGAGGTCACTGGTCTGGTGTCAGCTCTTCAGCTTGGATTGTGGGACGCTCCGGTTTCCGTGCTCCTTGTCAATCTGACGTCTGTGGCTCGTACAGGAGGACTTTACTCTCTGAGAGGGGCCATAAACCTCTGGGAGCCGCTCCCTGTGGCTACCCCCCCCCCACGCCTCCCATCTGTATCGATCACGGTGATGACACTGAGTCTTCAGACACACCTCAGTTCACCTGAAACTACACAGTCCCGCTTGTCCTCACGTAGAGAGCTACAGAAAACACAAAGATGCAGACAAAGTCCAACAACACAAAAAACATCCTGGACAAACTTCCTTTGTGCTCAGGGGCTTGTCCTTCCATTATTGTTCCTCCTCCTCCTCTTCTTCATCATCATTGGGTTTCTGCTGTCTGAAGTATATATATAAGGAGCGGATGTGGACAGGCACAGAACACCAAGTCTGTGGAGGCAGCAGGTCGTACACTAACCAGAAGGTCGGCGGTTTGACTCCCTCAGTCTTCTTCATTCTGCTTGCCTAACTGAGCTGTGTATGATTTATATGTGTGAGAAGTTCGACACGAATACGATCACTTTACCAAACACTGTGAGAATTGTGAGCTTGTTGAAGTGAGTTCGCACGGAGCTGAATTAGAGAAGTTTATATCATGACACGTTAGAACTGTCACTTCCAACCCGGTTGCTCGGTTTCACCTCCACATCCACAGATCTCCCATCGCTGTTCATCCTTCACATTCGTCTTGCAGCTGAGAAAATGAGAAGTCGTCTGTGACGTGTTTTAGGAAGTTAAAGGACAATAAACATTATAATGTCCAGATGGAGTTCAGATCCTCCCCCAGTGTTTCAGAATAAGATCTCCTGTCTAAACTTTCCTCGCCCTAAAAATTAAGAACTAAGCTTGATCAGTGGCTTTGATCTGACCCTGTGTCGTGACCTTCTAACGTCTGCGTGACCTTGTGAACATGGACAGTGAATGAACCGGTGGAATAAACGGGGACGTGAACAGTCACATGAATGTGTTGGCCCGCGACAGGCAGATGTGTTGTGTGTCTGCTGGTTTCAGGGAGGTTGTGTTTTATCGTTTTATGGCTGGTGACAGTTAATGTTTGATCATCATCAGAGTCCAAAGTCTCTTCTCCTCTGAATGAAGCTGAAAGTAAAGATCAGACTGAAACTCACTCACACGTTTATATAACACACGTATTCGTTCTTATCACGTCTTTGTACTAACGTTATTGTATTAAATAAATATGAATCTGTCACTGTGTATTGATCTTATTATTTATTTGTCTTATTATTATCAACATTGTCTTTTATTTCAAAACTACTTTACTTCCCTCTCTGTAAAACTCCCCTGTGTGTGTGTGTGTGTCTGTGTGTGAGAGAGTGTATGTGTGTGTGTGTTTGTATGTGTGTGTGTGTGTGTGTGTGTATGTGCTTGTGTGTGGGCGTGTATTTGTGTGCGTGTGTGTGGGTTTGTGCTTGTGTGTGTGTGTGTGTAGGCGGGGGGGCGTGTCTGTGTGTTTGTGTGTTTGTGTGTCTGTCTGTGTGTATGTTACTAGGATGTTTAATGGGTCAGAGAAGCTCCATTTTGTTTGTATCCAGATTAATTTGTATTTTCTTTAACATAGAGAGATTTCATCATTTTCGCTGGTTCCTCAGAGAATCATTCAGGATCCTGACGTTTAGAGGAATGATATTTATGAGTGAGTGTGTGTGTGTGTGTGTGTGTGTGTGTGTGTGTGTGTGTGTGTGTGTGTGTGTGTGTGCTTGAGATATTCATGAGTGTGTGTGATTTGGTTCAGATCCAGATAAAATCCCTGAATGTGATTCTGTAAAGTTTCCTCCTGGATTCAAGCAGCAGTTATTGACAAATCAACTTGTGACATAATGCAGAAAATATCAAATCAGATATATTCCACATATCAACATGACAAAGATGATGTTTGTTACATTATGGAAGAAATGGTTTGCTGTCACAGCCTGAGCAGAACGCACACACAAACACACAGCACCAGACACATACACACACACACACCCTAAGCAGCAGACACACACACAGCATCATCACCAGGTGTGTTAGCCTGTCCCTTGGCCCTCAGGCTGTTGACTTCAGGTCGGACCGGCTCTGCAGCTCGATCCAGGATCCTGAGGCTCCTCGTGTGCGGAGCGACAGATCAGAGCCTGGAACTCTGAGGGACTTCTGGACAGGACTCTGGATTAAATGCTGGTTTCTGGGCAGTTCACATGCAGGTGACTGGTGGGCTCTGGACATGGTGGACCTGACCGGGGACCAGACCTTCGTCCTCCTCTTCCTCTGGAGCCGAACGCCGCGGCCATGAGACTGAGGAGGACTGTGAGTCTGCTGCAGATGATGATCGTGGTCCTGCTGGACGGTGAGTTCCCTGTGGAGACACCTCCACTTCCCTCCTCACAGCTTCAGGAGCAGGTGAGGAGACCCGCCACGAAAACCAACTCCTCAAGCTGATTCCAACACAAAACGATAGTACCGATAAATGTACAGAATATGATGCGTTGTGCTGTTGTGTGATCGATGTGTTTTAGTTTGTGCTGATGAATCAGGATCCAAAGTGAAAATCATCATTTGTGTGAACAAACCTCAGAATTCAGCAGAAACAGAAAAGATGTCAAAGTTGGTTTCTGTCATTTCAGGTCAGAGGTGCAGAGAGAAAGTCTGAATGTATTACATCCAGTGTAGCTCCGTGGGGATTTTGTTTTAATTTGAATTTCCAGCAACATTTGAACACGTTTTAGAGCGTTTTATATCAGCCTCATCCACAGGACCATCTCCACTGCTACAGATTTATGTTCTAGAGTCGCTTCCACACAGGAGCTGTAAACGCTGCTGGTCCCGTTTGGGTCTGAAACTCTGAGGCTGTTTTATTCTGAACCAGTAGAAACTCAGATGTTTGGAAACGATGAAGTAGACGTCGCCAGCTTCCTGTCACATGACCTCCTTCCAGAAGAAAACAACCATCAGCCTCAGCTTCTGGAGGAGAACCAACATGGAGGCTCAGTGTTACTGACTAACAGCTGCTGTTCAGTTCCATTCTGTGTTTTACAAAGATGTTATTACAACAATCTGCAACAACTCTGCTGCTAACGACCGAACATGTCCTGAATACACCGGCACACACATGCCCAGTGTCTGTGAGCGGTCAGGTGATTTCTGTGGACGAGGATTAAAATGCACTTAGTTTTCAAACCCTAAGAATAGTTGGATGTAGCCTTGCTGTTGTGTTTAGCATCTTTTAGCTCAGCACAATAGTTTGGCTTGTTTAACACTCGGTGAGGAAAAGGTCCCGTAGCGATGAGTCACGATTCCTTCTGCCGCCTCGCGGTCAGTGGGCGTCAGAGATAAGATTTAAAATGGAGACTCGTTGTGACAGCAGGGGTCTGGACGCTGTCGCCTCCTGACGACGTCTCCATGGACTCCACAGACATGAGACACATCCTGAGGTGGCGCCCCCTGCAGGCTTCATGCAACACCTCAATTCTCTACTCTGTCCAGTTCCAGGGGTAAGTTCCACCAAAAACTTTACTTTATTTAGTTTGATCTCATTATTTCTACTCACTTCAGCACAAAATGTGTATTAATCCGTCACTGAGTTCCAAATAAACACACCGTGTCGATGGACACTTCAGTGAGCTGCGGGTAATTAAAGGAGATTAAAGATCTTACCTTCTGTGATGGATCATTTATCTGCAGCAGGATGATGTGCACAGTTGCACTGGAACCTGACAGAGCAGTAACATCTTAGTGAAGTATTGAGTCCTGTAAGAACCTGGAGAACGAGAAAATATACAAAACCCTCAAAGATCAGTGTGACTGAGCCTGAACCCCGGACCAGGGTCATAACAATATCCCTTTATTTCTAATTTGGAAAATGTAGTTTGTCTAACTCACTATTCAGTCTGGTTAAGGCTGTGGACGACTGGACGCACCATGTGACCTCCGCTGGATTAGTGTCAACGAAGGAAGCTAACAGTGTGAAGATTCTCAGGCAGGTTTTTTTCAGGCAAAAATCGTCTCTGTGTTGATATTTGACTGAGTTATGATCCAGAATCTTGACAGACACTATAAACAACCTGCTCATTTCATTTATCACCGACACAGCGAAATAAAAACCAGCCCAAAGAAAAGCTCCATATTGAAATGTATCATAAATCTAAAGGAAAGTTTTACTACGTGTGTTTGTGACTGCAGCAGTGAAGTGGTTTGACAGGATGAAATATGTGAAACATGCAGCTGAACTAAACCTGTGGGTGTTTCTATATATAATTATAACTTTAATCAAACAGCCGCTCTAATGGATTTCAGCGGGTGTGTCTGTTCTGATGCTCCACTCCTCTCCCGGGAGTTTCTCCTTTAATTAAGTCTCAGGTACATTCCTGTGGCTGTTTGGACGTCAATCAAACCCTCTGTTTTAAAGTGAGCTTCACTGCTGCTCATCTCAAAGGCTCACTGTGGAGGAGGCTCCAGCTGACTGGCACAGCCAATCAGAGCCCTGGATTCAAGGGGGTAAACCAGGGGCACATGAGCAGAGCTGCAAAGCTGGAGCTGCACCTGAAGTTGACCTCTGGTATCTGAGAAATCTGACACCTGGTCAAAATCTGAGGAAATTCTCCAGTTACAGACAAATGTGAAAAAACCTGTTTGTGGGGTCACAGCAACCTTGACCTTTGACCTCCAAACTTTAATCAGTTCATCTCTGAGTCAAACTGAACATTCTTACAACGTTATGAAGAAATTCCCTCAAGGCTTTCCTAAGATATCGTGTCTGAAACATAATGCCTCTGGCCACTAGGTGTCGCTGCTGCTGAGTCTGTGTGTCTGGTTCCCTTCAGGGAGTTTGAGCTGACGGTGCTGGACGGCAGCTGGGTGGATGCTCCTGAGTGCCATCTGATTCAGCACACACACTGCGACCTGACCCTTGACCTGGGCTCCGACTCCGACTACAACGTCCAGGTCAGAGGGCAGTGCGGGTCGCAGCCCTCAGCCTGGGCGGAGCTCCGCCGACCCTTCAACCGCAGAGACAGTAAGGACCTGGCCACACTCACACGGTCATAACGGAGGTTTGACCTAACGTGGATTAGAACTCCGACCTGTGACTCTTGACTCTTGTGCTCAGCCGTCCTGACGGTTCCAGAGATGAAGGTGTCGGCAGCGGTCCAGGGTCTTCACGTGGTTTTTGAGAAGCTTCCTCTCACTGCCGTTGTCATGGTGACGGTGTGGAGAACAGGCGACGAGCTGCAGGTCAGTGTTTACTTCATCTCTTCCATTTCTCTTCCCTTGTTCCAGTTCATTCTGGTTCATCCCTTCCTTCCTCTCCTGTTGGCCCCTGAATCCTGCCCAGCTTTGTTCTCCTCTTTTTTACTTCCTTTTGATTTGTTCCTACCTTCTTCCATTTACACGTTTACTTTGCAATCTTACTTTTCTTTACATTGGAAACATTTTAATTGTTAGAGAAAGAACAGAAAGTAGAGGACCGTCCCTAGAGCAGCTGGAGATATTTAACTGTATTTGTTAAATTTCTATGCTTTTTTTTGATGATCCATCTCTCTCTCTCTGTTCAGGCTCATGTCTACTCTGTGTCAGCTGAGGAGGCAGAGCTGGAGGTCGCCGCCCTGCAGGAGGGAGAGAGGTACTGCGTCCGAGCTCAGAGCTTCATGGGAACACAGGTCCACAGCAGCAGCACTGACACCCAGTGTGTGTCCATCACAGGTGCACACACACACACACACACACACACACAAACACACACGCACACCACACACACAGACAAACGCACACGAAAACTCACATATTCCCTTGTCCAGTTTTTTTTTAATAAAGTCCTCAAACTTCGCTTCAGAATTAGATTTTTAAAAATGTTTTTGTATCTAATTTCAAAATGTAACATTTTGAAATTAGATACAATCTGCATATTGAATGTCCTCACGTTACAAATTTTTGTCCAAAGATAATTCAAATGAACTGTACAATTCATGGACGACATAAAACCCATAACTAACCAGTTGTGTGTTTCCCGACAGGTCCAGACGCCGCGTGGAGGAGTCCGACCACCGTGACCGTGACCGTCATCATCATGGCCGGCCTCCTGTTCGCTGTGTTCTGGTTCATCGTTCACTGGCGTCCAAACATCTGCCAAACCTATTTCCATAAAGAGCCACTGCCCGACTCACTGGTCAGTTCAAAGTCTCTGAAATACATGAACCATCGAAACCATGATTTTACTTTTATTACACCTTGATAGTGAAGGTTCACAAGGAACGAGGAAAGTCGGTAGATTCAGCACATGATCGTAACCACGCATCCAAACAGGATATTTACACCCATGTAGTACCCCCTCTAACCACTAGGCTGCTGGGTCACACACTGATTCTTTAAACCAAACAAATATGATTTATTCAGTAAATAACATTTCAGCTTGTTCCTTCCATTCAATAGATTTGTTATTTGTACTAATCATTTTTATAAATACCATTTGATGCAATTAAAGCAGATGATGCATTTAATTCATTCTCCTCACAGCAAGATGTTTGGGACGTTCGTCTCCGGATGAGCCGCCAGCAGCTGGAGGTTTGGGAGCGGACCTGCCTGGTGCAGAGCATCGACCCCGAGCACCAGGCCTCACAGACTGGCACTGGGTTCGTGTCCCTTCTGGAGGAACACAGTGCGGACCTCCTGCTCACTGTGGATGTTGTGGAGTCTTTTCACACTCAAAGACGTCAGGACTGGGTTGTCCTGGACCTGCAGGAGACCCCCCCAGTGGTCGGTCCGTGTCCTGCTCCCAGGCCACACATGCAGACTGTGGGTTAACACCCAGGTCACTCGTCAGGTCGTCAGGTCGACAGGTCGTCAGCTGCTTGTTGTGTTACTTTTGTCCACTATAGTTTCATCACATTTGATTTGTCTTGATTGTTGACTTTGATTTTGTTTGACGGTTATTTGTGAAGCACTTTGTAAAGCTTCTGAAACAAAGTTATTCTTTGTGTTATTGTTGTCATTATTTAATGTTTCTCATGTGTCTTTGGAGTTTTAAAGTTTGTTTCACTTTCAAGTTCTGTGCTCCGTGTATTTTTTAAAATATTGCGTAAACCTCATATTTGTACATGTGGAACTAATATTCCCTTTAATAGGCAACATTTTCTTTCTCTTCTCATTTTTTTTGCCATCACTTTTGAATGATGTTGTATTATTTTATCTGCCGTCTGATTTGAACATGATTTGAGCGGCTGAGGGGGCGAGCGGTCGTCCTCCAACCAGCAGGTCGGGAGTTCGATCCCCAGTCTCCCCCATCTGCCTGCTGAAGTGCCCTTGGGCCAGATACTGAACCTTTAAATGACCTCGTAGATGTTGATGAAGTCGCTTTGGATGAAAAGCTTCTGCCAAATGACAGGTAATAATAATAAATAACATTTTATCAATTTGCTTTTTGTCTTTGAAGATTTTCTTGTTTTTATCGTCTTTATGAAGCTTCTTGTAAAAGCTGTTTTGAAAAGTGCTGTATGAATAAAGTTATTATTATTATTATGTGTCGGTAATTGATATTATTTTTCGTTTCATGATGTTGAGCTCCCCCTGCTGGTCATGAAGCTGTATTACAGTAACTACAACAGTCTCCATGTTAGTTAGCTGAGCTCCACCTCTCTTCAGGATAAACACCTGTGAGTTTTGTGGAGACTTTACGATGATGTTTCTAACACGTGACAGATGCAAACATTTAAAATAAAACAAACACACACTAAATATCTGTTGTCGATGTTCTATAAGCAAAATTTCTGATCTAAGCAGAATTTATACATTACTTCCTTTATATGTTCCTCCAGATAAGGGTCAGGGTTATTTAAATATTACGATGCATGTGTAACCGAGTTGGAAAGAAAGAGATCTTACTTGACTACTACTAAAACCACCAGGATAAACCTGACTGATCCCCACAACTAGACAAGAGGGTTCCACACAAACACACAGATCAGCCACCAGGTGTGTTTAAATGATAAAATACAACAATTTCTATTTGGTCAGAAGTTCAATTTTAAGGAACCTCAGAGACACATGTGAGGATCCGTCTCCCGTGGAACAGAGGACATCAGAGATCAGTCTTTACAGCTTTGATTAGAATAAACACTTTGTAGAATAACTGACGGTCAATGAACTGATGGATTATTTTTGATAGTTGAGTATCTGAGGAGAAATATTATAAATCAAGCAGACACAACAGTGAATGGATAATTATTGACCTGACGCACACAAATAAGAAAAGTTCATTTCCTTGTTACACATGCAATTCATGTTGTCATAGAAAAGAGAAAAACATGTGTTAACATGCACAAAAAGAAATAATCACTCAAATCAGTTGTTCAACTTGGATTTATTTACTTATATATTTCTGTCAGAGAAACTTGAATAAACTGCAAAACAATAACACAACTTCACCTTCAAGTTTTCCAATCATAAAAAGTTATAGAACACAAGCAAAGATAAAACCAGCTGTGAGTAAAACACAGGTTCAAACCAAGCAAGACAAGTTTGGAAACACTGTCGGTCCTGTTTCAGTTTGAAACTCCGGTTCTGCGTGTTCATCTGGACAGAAACCGAGATGTTTGGAAACAATAACGTAAACGCTCACAACCTCATGAGGATTGGTTCTCTCTCTCTGATTCGTCAGGCTCCTGTCACATGACCATCTTCATGCAGAAAACAACCTGCCTCAGCGTTCAACATTGCTGCTTTTCATTCCTAACTGAGCTCTTTTTTGCAACTACCAAAAAATGCTTCCTGTTTACAGCAGCACATGCATGTGTACGTGCATGGTCAGGTCATACGTGTGCACAAGCTTGTTAGTCTGGACGGGTATTAAACTGATATGGAGCCAAAACACATGTAAACACAGATAATTTCGGTTAAAATGAAAATGTAGAAGTTTGGAAGACACCTCAGTCCGTCTCTGTCGCAGTGTGAGCGACGTCTTGGTCTTGGTTGGCATCAGAATCTTTCTTGTCCTGGTCATTGTTGGAACTAATGTCAGGGTCTTGGTCCTCAAAGCTTTGATTTGAATCCAGCTCCTGATCTTCATCTTGGTCCTGGTCTTCAGTGTTAACTTGGTCTTCGTCGTTCTCATCTTGGTCTTGGTCGTTCTCATCTTGGTCTTGGTCTTGGTCGTTCTCATCTTGGTCTCCGTCTTTGTCATCTTGGTCTTGGTCGTTCTCATCTTGGTCTTGGTCGTTCTCATCTTGGTCTTGGTCTTGGTCGTTCTCATCTTGGTCTCCGTCTTTGTCATCTTGGTCTTCGTCTTTGTCATCTTGGTCTTCGTCTTTCTCATCTTGGTCTTGGTCTTGGTCGTTCTCATCTTGGTCTTGGTCTTGGTCGTTCTCATCTTGGTCTTGGTCTTGGTCGTTCTCATCTTGGTCCTGTTTGGCATCTCCCTTCTCGTTGTTGGTATCAGTCGTATCTTGGTCGTTCTCATCTTGGTCTTGGTCGTTCTCATCTTGGTCTTGGTCTTGGTCGTTCTCATCTTGGTCTCCGTCTTTGTCATCTTGGTCTTCGTCTTTGTCATCTTGGTCTTGGTCGTTCTCATCTTGGTCCTGTTCGGCATCTCCCTTCTCGTTGTTGGTATCAGTCGTATCTTGGTCCGCACTGTCCTTCGTTGGACCTTGAAGAAAAGACTGGAAGTCACTGGAGGAACTCTGGAGGAGTTCTTCTCCTCTGTCCACTTTAGCCATGAACTCTGCTTTTTCTCTCATGTCCATCAGATACTGGACTCGTTTCTTCCAGCCCGACTTGGCCTCAGCTTTCTCTCCTTCTATGAGCATGTCGATGTACTCTGGAGTGGACAGAGGGTTTGGCCTCAGAGCGATTTCTTTAAGTCTGTTTAGACACTTGGCAGAGTCACCCATCACTTTCACCACCACAGCCTGCACAAGGTCGTACTCAGCCTTCAGTTTGTCAATCAGTGCCTTCACAGGCGTCGTAGCCTCGGAGGCTATCAGGTACTTTGCTTTCAGCTCATCTACCGTTATGCTTTCTGTGACTGCCTTGTACTCCCATTTGTACTTCTGATTATAATGTACACTCCAAATACATTTGCCTGGGCACTGAGTACAGTACCCATCTGGTCCCATTGCACCACAGTGTATTTTATCTTTATCATTTGCATAAGCACAGTTGTTATGACAGGTAAAATGACACTGCTGACAGTTTGTGATGAAAGTTCCAGAACCAGAAATATCATATTGAAAAGCCTTAGTGACTGTGCGTTCGATCACAAAATCCTTGTTTCTGCTGATCTCTGCCTCGTGATCTTTCAGTTGTGAAGCCGTCTCTTTTAACTCCTCCAGCTTGTCTAACCCAATTTTAACCTGCTTCTGCAAACTCTGAACTGAGATCTCGAGCTGCTCTCTTTCTTTGAGGACGTCCTTCGTCATCGTCAAGCTTTTGGTCGTCATCACATTCAAAGCAGAGAAAAACTTCCTCATGCTTTTTATCCCCATGTCCCAAAACATCTCATCGAAGCCTCCATCGTCATCTTCCTCACTCCTGCTCTCTGCTGCACACGATTTGTTTTGGGCAAACAACGCTGAGTTATTGAACTTGAAGTGAACCGGCAGTCCTTGTTTGGTTTTTGGACACGGGACATCCGCCTTGTTGATCGCCTCCAGAACTGGTGGACGTTGGCCGTCTGCAAATGTCACCAGAATCTGGATGTTTTCTGCCACGTCTTTGCCGAAGATGGAGAGAACTGAGTCAAACACGTATTTCTGTGTTGGTGTGAGTCGTGCTAAAGAAGCCTGAGCTACGAAACACACAGCATCGATTTCACTGACACCACCCTTAGCAGAGAAGAGTTTACGAAGCTGCTCTACGATCAACTTGTCCTTTTCGATACCTCTCGTATCTCCAAAGCCTGGAGTGTCAACAATAGTGAGCGAGTTCGGAATGTTAAAGCCTTCCCGATGGTTGAGTTTGTACGTCGTGACTTCAGTAGTCTGGCTGTGAGCTTGTGAGGTGGACTGACCCTCATCTACTAACTTGAACCGATAGTCATCGTTCCACTCAACACCGAGAAAGTAATTGATCATCCCGTTGATAAGAGTTGATTTGCCAGCACCAGTTGCTCCGAGAACCATTATGGTGCGATTACGTTCAAGGGACTCTTTCCCGAAGCGGAAACGTTTGCACCCGTTCACAGTGATGTCCTCCTCTTTCAGGGGGATTTTATAAACAGGGAGAGGCCCTGACTGAGGTTTCAGCAGTTTGCTTTCTTTCTTAACGGCGTCCGCTAGTCGCTGAGAGTGTTCTGGCGTTTCTGGAATGCAGTCGTTTGATTGTAAATTAACAACAGAGTCAAAAACATGTGGAGTTTCTTCAGGATCATTTGATTTTGGTTTTGAAAATAACGAGTTCCATGCTGAGCGAATTCCAGAGAACATTCTGGTGACGACACAGAATCTGTGACAACAATGTCAGAGTGTAAATCAGTTTGTATGAAGGTCCGTTGTTTGGAGAGTTGATCTGATCAGACTCTCATCCATCCATCCGCGGTTGTGACTGGGTCGCTGATCTGAATCTGCAAATATTGAAACAAAAAAAAACAACGTCACACACATTTTCAGCTGTCACATAAAACATCAGCTGCACTGGTGGTGGATGTTAAAATCAACTCTGGCTTTTGTTAATTGTAGATTTAACTGAAAATGATGGATGAATGACTGTAACAGTACGTTTCTCCAGGTTCAGGTCACTGTGACCTTGACCTTTAACCAAAACCTAATCAGTTCCTCTTTGAGTGCAAGGGACGACTGAAAATGTGAAGAAATTCTCTAAAGACAAACTTATCTTAATATCATGTACAAGAGGACAAAGCTTCTTTTGTAACCTTACTGTGACTTTCACCTTCGACCAAAACCTAATCAGTACCTCTGTAGGTCTAAGTCAGGGGTTACCTTATTATCGAAAGAACCATTTTGCCCCCTCTTCCCCAAAATAAAATTTGTCTGGAGTCGCAAAACATATTTGATAACAAAGCTAATAAAGTTTTATATAAATTTATACTATACTAAACTATAGTTTTGTTGCATTTATGAAATTATAGAATGACAATAAAGAAAACCGTTGACATTTTATTGATATTTTTGCCTGTTACAACAAAGGAAAACACCAAACGCTTATGAAGAGGAGAAGAAAATACACAGGCAAGTGTTTAAATAAATTAAACACAGAACTATGTAGGGCTATTTGAGTCCTCCCAATATTTGTGGGAAATGTATGAAATAAGAAGTACCCTATTTTGAAATAAATAAAAACATATAGCTGCAGCCTAATAGTTTAAAAATATATATTTTAGTTGGCGAAATGTAAAAAAAAAGGGAGAGCAGTTCAGACTGGAGGCGAGCACAGAAACTGAAGCTCAGTAAAAACCAACTGCAGCTTCTGCTCTGATCAAGAAGCTGCGGCGCTGTTCTCTTTTCTCTTTCCAATTCGGCAGCCCTGATAGGCTGGCAGTCGTGACGTCCGCGTCAAGGTGCCGCACCTTAAATACGGCGGACGCGGCGTCACACGTCATTTAAACACCTCTTCTCGCTTCACGAACAAGCATCCTTAATCGGCGTCGATGCTAACTAGCTGCTGTCCATAGACCGGAGCTAACACCTCCATCGCCGGACGCTAGTTGTAGGAACGCCGATCCGACTGCCTTCGTCATAGGTAGTTTTTCGCTTTAAAAAAAGAATTGCTTACAGCCCCGGGAGCCTGCGGTCACCATACTGCCTGCTACCGGAGCTAGCTAACGGTGATTATCACTCCAGATAATTTGCTCCCCTTTTAGCACACCAAGCTAAATGGACCAAGCTTCCCTCCACCTCGCAACCAGGCGATGCCCATCGCCTGTGCGCCTGTGGAAATAAAATATCGAGCATGGACACTCACCAGGTCTGCTCTGCGTGTCTTTATTACGCCCCAGCCTAGCGGCGATATGCACGATGTGTGTAAACGCGCCGCAGAGAGACTGAATATTCCATGGCCCGCGGTCGTGGCGGAGGCCCCGAGGTCCCGCTACGAGGGGAAGAAATTACCCCAAGCTAAAAGGTCTGCGAGGCAACTTCTCCCGGTGTTCCCGGAACTCCTGGATGAAGTCACCGCCTCATGGAAGCAAAACCACCATTCAGGGTGCGTCTTGGATTTTGAAGGGATGGAAAAGCATG